>APFE030660946.1:0-32731 GCA_000404065.3 Pinus taeda | reverse complement strand
ACAATATGTGGGTAATAGGGGCACAACAATATAAATAAGGGGTATAACTACCATAGTAATGGGGTAATCACTAGTATTATAGGGACCCAACAAAAACTGATAAATGCACTATGGGCATACAGGCTTACAACCAAGAAATCCATTGGCATCAGTCCTTATGAATTAGTATATGGCATGGAGGTTGTATTTCCTTCATCATTAGGAGTTCCTATTATGAAACTCCTCCAAGAAGCTCAAATGGAACCCAATGATATTCAAAGAAGGATTAATCAGACAACCAATTTACAACAGACTAGAGAGGAGTTGTACCAAAGATCCCAAATATGGCAGGAAAAGCTCAAGAAGATATTTCACAAAAGAACCAAGGCAAAAGATTTCCACCTTGGAGATAAAGTGCTAAGATGGGATTCCAGAAGATAAGATAAGGGGAACATGGGAAGTTTGACTTCCTATGGAAAGGACCATACATTATCTATGCCCTACAAGGAAGCAATACATATTTTCTCAAAAACTTGGATGGCATAGAAGTAGAAGAAGGACTAGTCAATGGTCGAATGTTAAAACATTACTTTAATCTTGCTTATTAAGATTTACCATGATGTTTAACATGTACATACTATATCCTTTGTAATGTCACGGTTTTGATTGGACAATAATTTTTGGAGTTGAAGCCCGAAGAGAAGGCCCTAAGCTTCAGAAGTATTATTGTCATATATAAAATAAAGCAGCAGAAAGAAGAAAATTGCACAACATAGTCAAAGTCATTCAAAGGCCATCTGATCTACTATTCTTGACTTTCCACCAGGGAAAGCCATCCCCAAGTGGAGCCACTGTTAGGCCCCTATACCAATAGGTGTCATCTGTCATGATTGACTTCATGAGCTATATAATATGTTCATATCTTTTCTTGTTGCAAAGGTTTTCCATATTTTCAAAAAATAAAAAAATTTAAAAAAAATGTGAAAAGGGTATATCCTAAAAGAAAAGTCAAAGGGTAAAAAGAATAAAATATGGAAAAAAAATTGAAAGAAAATGAACCCTAACCAAAAGAAAGACTAGGAAAGTGTTCAAGTCTAAATGCCACTACTTTTTACTTTTGTGTAATAAAAATTGTGTGTATTTTGTCACCTATGCCACAATTCATGCATGGTCAAATAGTTCAAACTTGACTAATTCATTTTTCAATTTCATGTTGTAGAAATAGAGAATAAATATCTGACCAAATAGTGTAATCTTGGCATATAAGTAGATATGTAGAGTAAAAAAGGAGCTCAACTGTTTAATCTAAGCCCTTGGATGTAATAAGTGTAGATTTAGATAGATATCATTATGTAAAAGAAAAGAAAGTGAAAAAAAGGGTTTGCCAGTCTAGGTGCACCGTAATAAAGAAGTAAACATGCTAGGATAAAGTAAGTAGGGTAAGTAGATGATGGTTGCAGAATAAATGTGTGGTGAATGGTTAAGTTTAAATGCTTAAATCTTTTGTTCTCATCACTTGGGAAAAGCACAACTTACATTGGGTACAGCCCATGAAAGAAGCAAAGTAAAATTAATTAATTTCCCTATCCATTTTCCCCTTAAGTTTCACCAACTTCCCCTAAGTACTAAAGGCATTTACAAAGTTAAAGGGGCTTAGAGCATTTCTCTGACTTCTGGAGGGATCGGACCCTTGGCCCAATAATTTATAAGGCCTAAGTACTTAAACCATTCATAAAAGTCATTCATTTTCCTTCATAAGTTTTTCCTAAGTAAAATTCTATTTTACTTAGGAAAATTACAAATTTTTCCATAAAAACCCTTTTTTCACTTTAAGCCTAAGTTTGAATAGACGCATCAAATGTTTTATGCTTAGCACTTTCATTTCATAATGTCATATTAACTATTAACTTGTACTAATTTATAAATCCCTTATAAAATTGACCCATTCCCATATTATTATAACTATACAATAAATCCCGAAATACTATATATCCCGTCGCGGGTTAATTATAACCATATTGTGTTTTAATATGGGATTAATTATTTAATCAGTAACTAATTAATAGCCTTAAAACCCCTGCGACATCAAAATGGGATTAGTTAACCCTCATGGTTAATTAATAACCTCATCAGCCAATCCCACCACCACAGATGTGATTAAATAATACTTAATTATATCGGGAACCGCTCGAACAAAACCACTCTCACTTCATACCCCCCAACCACCATTCGATTAAGCCCTTGACATACAATGACCATAATGCATATTGCATAGCCCTTTGTGACTGTGCATTAGCATGCGATCACAAAGTGGTTTTGTGAATATTACCTGGCCACGTGTCACTTCTTCTATGGAATCGTTGGCCCAATGCAAAATACCACCCTTCCCCAAAAGTGGTGCGATATGAAACCATTTACTGCCCTCCTATAAACGACAAAACATCATATCATTTTGCCGCTGACGCCACTCATCCGAATTCTAAAAACCTGCCAACTCTGACTTTGTATATAAAACAAATAAATCGCTTTCACTGTTTTATCCTGCAAACCTATATGCCCATGCAAAGACGTCGAGGTCAACCAGCTTAAGCTTTCAGCCACAAACTTGCTCCAGACTTCATAGCCAACGCAACCTAAAGCCCTTTGGCAATATCCAGAACTTGCATTTCATTGTTCATTCTCCAAAAAAAACAGGTATTTACCCAATTCCCGATAAAAACCTTGCAAATACTTGTTTTCCATTATAAATTGATGAAAAGGGCCCAAATTCATTATAATTTAGTTATTACTTTCGTCGTTTAAGCTCCCCAAACCCTTTGCTTTGCCCATTTTACAAAGAAAACTGTAGTTCCATTTCTGAATCCACAAGAACTAGAAATGGAAACCCCAGTAGCTTTGAATGTTGCACCCATCAATGCTCCTCATCGAAATTTAGACTATCTGCCTCTCACAGATAAGGACTTCTAAATAAAGTACTTAGTCACTACCATTGATAAAAATCCCCTTAAAGTCTTTTTCCAATGTAGAGATAACTATCTGAATGGCCAAGATATCATAGGACTATGGGAATCCAATCTTCCCATATACTTTCTTTCCTCTATCCATATTTTTCCAGATATAATCCATTAGTGCCATGCCAACAATGACCCCATCCGTAGAGTAGTTATGTCTCCCAACCAAACAGTGCTTTTTCCAATAACTACTGAGTCAATCAATGAAATGCTCCAATTTCACACAAGGCAAGCCCTCACTCCTATTTCAATTATAAATTTACTTGAAGAATCTACCAAAATGTCCCCATTTGAACTCAATCATCTCTGTCAGACTTTTATACAAGAGAAATATCAGACCACAAGTCCACCTTCTTATGGGTCGGTTTTCTTCACTGATATGGGTAAACTCATTGTTGATATGATATCCACAGTTATGGGATTCAACACTAGTGAGTATGTAGATGAGTTAACCTTGGTAATTATGTCTATCTTTTCCCCTGGTGAGCCTCCTGCTATTAAGTACGATTATGCATCATATATTGCTAATAAAATTCATGACCAGTTCATAAGACTATAGAATGAAAGGGTTTTCAAATATGCCACCTTCATATACCACCTTATGCTCTATTATCAGTCAGATAATTTCTCATTTCCTGTCACAAAACTAGATACCAAGGGTAATCCAAGGTCTGTAATCTTTGGACTTCCCTCTTTCATAAATGTCTATCCAACCCTTACTCACATAATGAGTTCATTGATTAATTTGTTCATCCAGCTACTACCTTGTTAATAGGGGTTTCACCTCCTAGAATCAGTGGTGACATTAAGAAGATCCTTCAACTCTCCAAACAACACAAAGTGGGTGACTGGTATTGATACCAAAACCATATGGAAGTCAAAATATATGGATGTGAGCATTCTCCATTGAAGCTGCCCAAACATGCTCCAATGAGACTGTTTGCATTGGAATATTTCAGACAAATAATAAATTCAGACTTGGTTCATTTCTACAAAGCCAAAAAGAAAGCACAACTCAGAATCAAGAACCAACTAGGTCCTTTCATCTGCAACAATAGGGAAGCATGGAAAGACGCAGAGAAAATTCTAGAAGATCAACTTAAACTACACAAAAGTTTCAATTGGTTTCCTTATGATCCCCATAGCTTCATTTGTGATAGAAGAATGAAAAACAGACTATCACCTTACATACATCACAGAATTCCAGAGATTGAACAATTTTCCAACGTAGATGAATAGAGGGAAGGTACCTTAGTGGAAACTGATACTAACCAGGTCAATAGAGAGAATGTAATGAAGGATCTTAAAAAAACACTTGGCCTGGATTCTTTTGGACAGGTATAGTTTGAAACATCTCAAAATTCAGCATTAGAGATTAGTACTTCTATAGCTGAAACCTCTCAAACCAGCACATCACTCTCAGGGACATCCAAGGGAAAGGGACCAGAGTCTAGCACCCAAGCAACAGAACAACCAGTCATGTCTAAACAGTGTGAGACCTCTCAAGAGCAGGCTCAAACACGAGCTCCCCCAGCTCAAGTCAATGTGGAAGAACCCCCAATCTTGCAGACTCCTTTGAATGAGGAAAGAAACAAAAAGAGAGACAAGGAAGTAGCTACCCCTGCCACTGGCTTATAAGACCAGCCTGGTGCTAAAATGCAAATGCTAAATCCTCATTCAAAAGAGGAAATTTTTGAAGAAACCACAGATAGCCAAAGAAGAGAAGGTGTGGACAGTCACCAGACTTTCCCAGTAGGTGGGACACCTTCTAGCTCACAGAGGCAGGAGCTAGAAAGACAACGGAGCACGGAAGTATCATCTTTTAAGCCCCCAGGAAATGAGAATTTGGATTTTAAGAAGAAATTCAAAGATATAAAAGCGAGGAATGATCCATTAAGAATCCAAGTCTATAATCAAACTTGAAAATGGATCCCACTAATCAAAACAGATTGATGTCAGCCTATGACATCAAGGAGGGCAAGATAGAAATGAGCCTTTTCAAACCTAAAGTACAGAAGCCTCAAATAGATGTAGATTATCTTCAAACCAGTTTTGAGGTCATGGCCAAATATATTCATCCCTTGGATCAAATTGAGCTGCACAGGCAAACAGGAGAAATGATATATTCAACTTTGACAGGTAAGGCCATGATGGCCCAAAGATTAGAGAACTCGCTAAATAATACAACTGCCCAATTACAATTGGAGAGAGCCTCCTCACAGGCCAAGGATAACAAAATAAAATCTTTGGAAGAGTTATTAATTGGATTAGGACATAATCCAAAGGATGTGAAGGCTGCAGAAGCCTTAATAAAGAAAAACGATGAAGACATAGCTGCCTTGAGAAAGCAGCTAAAGTTACCCCCATCTAGACATCCACAAACTGTAGAAATCATTCACAAGAAGTCTGAAGAGGAGCTTATGGACTTGCTCCTAAAGCTTAATGAACGACTAAACAAGGCCGAGCAAGAACTAGAAAGATCACTCAAAAGTAAGCAGGGAGAGTCGACCTCCCAGCCACCAAATGTGATACCCGTGGTCTCCATTGCTGTCCTTTCAACACTGGCAATAGCTTTGGCACCTAATGTCCCTATGGCCATAGCTGAAGTAATCACAAGTATAGGTATAGGTACAACAATGGCCCCAATGGGAACTTCAGGTCTGAGTATAGAGGAATTGATAAAATCAATGGAAGAGATGAAGCTCCAAGTTTCAGAGTTGCAAAAGGTACAAGAAAAATATGTTACCATAGAGCAGAGATATGACCTTGCAAAGATAAATTTTGCAAAAAAGGTGAGGGAAAATAAAGGGTTAGAACAAAAGGAGAACTAATTAGAAAAATACCTCACATTTGACAAGCCCTTGGCAGACATCAAGAAGATTCTTTGGACCAAAATTACTCAGGCAGTAAATGATGTTTGGCCCTCAATACAAATAACATTTAAACAGATTAATTTAGTAAATATAGCGCTGGAAGAAATTCGAAGGACAAAGGAAGAATTAGGCAGGATGCCTGAAGAAGCCACCAGGCTTATAAATTTTTTGAATCGTAAGAACAAGTATCAGCTAGAAGAAATTAGCATTGAAGACAAAACAAGGACTATTTTGGAAGTCAAAAAGGTGTTGACTAAAAGGTCTCTAATGCAAAATTTGGAAAGAAGATGCCAAAACATGCAGGAGGAGATCAATGCTTTCATGGAGAAATTTAATATTTTGCAGAACAAAGCGCTACCCAGTCCTTTAGTTATCAATGATAAATTAATGAGGCATATAGATTATGTTGAAAAATTGAATCAATATGCAGATAATTAGGCAAGTTCATCAACTAGTACATCAACACCAAAGGCACTTCCTACAGGCAGAGTTCTCTATGATAGTCTAGAGAACCTTTACTATGTGGAGCAAGAGTTAAAGCATTTGTTTCCAATTCAACCTAATTTTTTCAAGTACACTGAGACTGATGAAATCCTTAGGAAACTCCAAAGGACCAGAATACCGCAGGGAAAATGGTGGACATAAATGTTAGATATTTTGTAAATTTATTCTTGGTAAAAAAGTAAATTTGCATTATTTACTACAGTCAATGAGGGTAAAAGTGTGTGAACAAAGATCAAACAGGTAAAGAGTATTAGAACAGGTCAAAATGTATCAGTGAGAAAGTGAAAAGAAAAATAGCCAGCACGGATTTACAAGGAAAACAGCAAGATGCCTCATCTTAGGGCATGCCTCCAGCACACTCATAAAAGCAGGGACAACAAGCCATTGATTTACTTTATCTTCTATCGACGAGACCATATGTCTCTATTTTCATGTAACTTATTGTTAGTCACCCTAGAATATATCTCTCTTTGTTATGATATATTTTATTGTAAAAATTTTGTATAAATACTCCCTCATTCAGAGTATTGAGGGTGGATTCTTAGACATTGGTGTAAAACTGATTATTTTAGAATAAAGTGCTGTTGGACCAAATCTTGCATGGCTAGCTGGATGTAGAATTGATACAAAAGGACTTCTCATAGGATTCAAGTGTAATACATCGGACAAATAAGTATTTTATAACTCATGTGTTATTGTTTTCTTGTTTAAATATCTCAATTATGTTCCATATCTGAATATTAAAACGAAAAAGCTTAACTCAGAAAATGCTTAAGTGCAATCTGTTTTCAATCGTTTTTAGTCTTAATGTTTTCCTCTAAGCTATGATAAACAAGGAAATCTTAATTGCTCCTACTTCTTAATTTATCATTTAAGTCATTTAGTAAGAAATCCTTAATTAATTTTTACTGGTGATCAGCCAAATTCCCTCTTCTCAAAACATGTGGAAGGATCCTTAATTTCCATTCTTCAATTTTGAGCCCATCTCATCCTCTAAAGTCATCATTTGCCCATGTTTAGCTATATTGCCCTATGAAGCCATCCCTTGCAGAGAAACCAAATCTAGTTGAGCCATATTCTTTGACTCCATTAGCCCAATGGCCTGAAATATTCAGCTATACCCATCTGCTATTGAATTTCACCAACAAACTCAATCAAAATCCCAAAGCTCTAATAACTAGCCTAAAACCTTATAAAACAAAGCTAAATATTAAAGAGAGAGCCCTCTCTAGGTATATATTGGCTAGATTTTGTGCCCAGAAGTTGGTTTGTGGTTACCTCAAACCCCTTTCCTCTTCTTACAACTTTTAGGAAAATCTGAGTGTTAACAGGGGTCATGGATGTGGTGACAATCTTCGCCTTACTTTGGGAGTGAACCAGACAGAAAATGAATTTCCTAGTCTAGGAGATGAGCTTGCTACCTTTCTTGGCAGTGATCAAAGAGGTGGCGATAGGTGGGGCTACCTCCAGTATCCTGTATAATGAATTACCCAAAGAAATAATGACAGCACAAGGCCTTGACTCATACACAGCATGTCGCCTCCATAAGTATGTCTGGCCTAATAGTACATCACAAACATCCAGAGGTGTAACATCACACAATACCTCGTCTGTGAAGGGTTTGATGCTATAGGGAAGGTGGCACTACTGACGAACTTTGAGATCTCTTCCTGCATGAAGCCACCCGATACTATATGGTTGCGGGTGTGGCATAGTTGGTAAGCCCAACCACTTCACGACCCTTGCCAAAATGAGGTTCTTTTGGCTGCCACTGTCGACAATGAATTGCAGCAGGAAACCCTTCACCCACTTCCATGAGTGGGAAAGATGTTCCCCCTCCTCTGGATCTTCGGGCTCATTCTTCTGGATCTGGGCGGTGGCAACAGTAATGCTGGGCTCAACAGCAATGATCTGCTTCCCTTTTCCATTCCCCTTATCAGGTTCTGACTCAGGGTCGAAACATGCATCTGATTTGGAAGCCTTCGACTTGGCCACCAGTGACTACTTGGTCCGACACTCACTATTGTTATGAGTGGGGCTCTTGTGGAACTCATACCACTTTCCTATGTCCTTCTTCGACTTCATCATGTTGTTCTTTTTTTGCAGCTTCGTTGGGTTTTCTTGGGTCACCTTGCCTTGGCTTTGTCCTTTGGTCTTCAAATTTACAAATTTGAAGTCTCTCTTCTTTTGTTTTAACTTTTTATTGATTTTGACAGCGTTTCGGTACGTCGTGCCGAATGAGGAGATGTTCAGGAACTCCATCTCTTCTTATATGTATTTGTGTAGGAAGCCATGGTATTTGAGTACCAAATGCAACTCAGAGTCCTTGATACTCGACTGTGTGTAAATGGTATGAAAAATTTTTGTGAACTTCGGCACATCTTGGCCCCTTCCCTACTGCAGTGTGGTCCATTTGATGTATTTGATAGGGTCGTACTGCTCCTTGATGGCATCCCAAAATGAATCCCAAGTGAGTGCGGTTGAAAATAGTGAGCCCGTACTTCCATTCTTTTGCTCGCAGTAGGTTTCCCACCAGTCCTTGACGTGGGGGGTTACTTTGAGAAGTGTGAAAACAATCTTTTCCCGACTCGAAAATTCATGAACAGAAAAATACACATCTAGCATATTTAACCATTTATCTATGGCATCTACGTCTATCTGACCCTCGTATATGGGGATTTAAAAATTAACATGTACCTTAAATGGCATGGTGTTTCCAGAGTAGCTGCTAGAAGAGGATGTGTCACCTCTGGGTATCCGCTGAAGGATCTACCCAAAGTTGTCCATCATTATGTTCCTTTGTCACTTGAGGGTTTCTTCAAGCAAGATTTTGATAGGATCTCCTGCCCCCTCATCTTTCTTCTCATCTAGCATGGGAGGCCATTCGGATTTGTGAGGCTAGTCTTGCAAAGGTTCGACCAATTCAAGCCCTAACTCCTTATATCCCAACCTCATTGGGGACATGCAAAGAAAAACAAAGAAAAAGTAGATTGTTCTGATACCATTGATCCAGATTTAAACAGGAACGCAACAAATTATAGAGATAACCATAAATACATATATGTAGTGGAAATAATACTTCATTTCATTACTGTAAAATACTGAAAATATGCTTACGAAAAGAAATGTAAAGAAACCAGCTAGGGCGATGGTAGCTTATCTCTGAGAAGAGATGTGGCAACTACATGCCTCTGAACTGTCTTACAATGAGGCTCAAGGGCCTTTTTATTATTGAATAATAAGAGCAAACCCTAACCCAAGGAGATGTAACACCAAGAGTTTATGGGCCCCATTGGGGTGAGTTGGACAATGAACTTCCTGGAGTCACAACTTGGTCATATTACCTCCGTTTGACGTGGATGATAGCCCATTGGAAAGATCCCTCTGAGGACTACGAAAAAAAAGACAATTTTAGACAAAAAAATATCCGGCAAGTAGATTTCTTGAAAAATGTCGTTTAGGGCCTCAAAATGGCTCCAAAAGTTTAGGACCTGAAAAAACTGCTAAAATTTGTAAATTGTGCTACAATTAAGGAAACTGAAAAATTGAAAGAGACAGTTATGGGGGTCCAAATGGGATAGGTGGGTGGCCACCAACATCCACCTAGATCATTTTGTTTTTAAACCTAGGAAGCCCTTAACCAGGCAATCCAAGGAGATGCAAGAGTCCAATGTTGAAATGGAGAGAACAAAAGAAGCCTTTGTTATTCAAGAAGAGTTGATAGACTTACCATCGCCAATACCTAAAGGAGACAAAAACATAGTTCCTGCCACTCAAACAGAAAAATATAGTTATGAAGTTATGGAAGAAAGGTTAAAGGCTGCCAACAATGAAATTGTCAAACAAGGAGTGAGAGCAAGAGAACATGCTACTGAAAGGACAAATTTCAAAAGGATGAAGGCTCTCTGGAAGGCTAAAAAGGTGCCCAAACCAGAATTAGTTAGTAGTGAAAATCAATACTTTACCCTGACTGTTCCTACAATCAAAGAAGCCAGATTTGTAGGGAAAATTAATACTCAGCTCAGAGATACAAACAGGGGATTGAAGAGGCAAATTGAAGATCTAGAAACACAACTAACAAAAACTAGAAAAGGGTCTACAACAATAATGAAACCAGGTGTTGAAAAGAGGCTCTGAAGGAGATATTTTAAAACAGTTTTGGCACACAATTTTTTTTTTTGCATATAAAGGAAGAACAACTGTGAAGAAGAACACCTATAAGGGTAAGTTATTTTGATTTTTGGTTGATCATATTAGTCTTCTTGGAATTTAAAAAAATAAAAAACCCAAACTACAGATTTTTAAGACCGTGTTGAAAAAGGAACATACATAGCAGTTTTGTACTGCGCTATGAAACTGCTAAAGATGATCATTTAGCACTTATGGATGCTTTTCGGAGGTAAGGTTGGATTAGTTCCAAATTTTGAGCTTTCTGGTAGACATGGGATCATGTATTAACTCTCAGATAGAAGTGGTGTAGATAGCAAAGCTTCGAGGAGCATTTCATTGGTAATATGAAGGCTGTGCTACGAAAACAAAGTATTTTCATAGCACAATCATGTTTCATCCTTTACACCATATGCTCAAGTTTCCTTTTTTCACAAGTGGAAAATCATGTTTCAGTAGATTATTAATGCATGCCAAATATACACCAGCAAAACACTATTTGAAGATAAGCATAAAGGAGATAAGCACAAAGGGTTAATGGCCTTAAAAGGAGGAACTTTGTCTCCTAGTTTTCAGGATAGTTAAGGCATAACTCAACATGTTTTGCAACACCACTATGGACATCATCAACCTCAAAGACATGGTTGGAAGCTGATTAGATTAAACAATGTATTGAAGACCCAGATAAGGTTGTTGAAAGCATGTTTTGGGAGTTTTACTCCTATTTGTATTAGGACACTTAAAGATAGCTAAATGTCAAGTTGTAATTAAATAGTTTGTTTTGTGAATAGATAGGTGTCTAAGTTAGGAATTCGAATTCCTCTAAAGGTTGAACATAGTATCCAAGGATGTAAAACTCTATATAAAGCTTGAGAATCGAATTCCTCAGGGTTGGAAATTTCATTAGTAGAGGAAATATTGTGTTATTGTAAGAAACTGTGGATTTCATACTTAATACAGAGATCAGTTTGACTACTCAAGATTCACAAAGAGTTTATGTGTTTGATGTTCTTATGGATTTGCTCAATTACTTATTTGCAGTGGTATAAGCTTGTGATACTTAGAATTCATTGGAAAATTCTCTAACTTCCTTCACATGCTTGTAAACTGTGTTGGTTCACTATGTTACTATTCTATTCATAAACCTAAACTCTAGGTGCCTTGACTTCCATGTTTTGTTGATGATGTTGTTTTGTTGAAGACCATTTTGAATCCATAGCCCAATAGATATTTTCTAATCATAGTTTCAACCAGTCAACTAGTTATACTTTTGTTCATTTTGTTCCTAGAGTTAGCCATCTAATCATTAATCAAAATCCCTGAACCTAGTGAGAGAGACCTCTCAGGTTGAGGAGGCTAAGCCTCAACCAAAAGATTGGTTTGAAAGAGTTACTCAGAGTCTACTTGTTCAGCAACCTATCAGGGTTAGATTTTGTGATAACTTTTTTGTGCAGCTGTCAGGAGCCTAAAGATTACTCATTCCTGAAATCAAGAAGTTCAACTTCCGATGGTAGCAGGAGCTCAGGAAGCTATTTGAGGCTGCATTTACCTTGGCGACTCCACACATCAAATAAAAAATTGGAAGGTGACTCCACTACTCAAAGATCAGTAGCTTGATGAAGTTTCAATATGAGTGTCATTGCAAGAATGAATGCCAGGTATGACCCTATGAATCGGTCTCATATCCCTATTTTTCCAAATGCTATGCCAAAGGTTGAATGGTTAGATGATCTTCCAATATTCAAAGATGAAAAGAAAGACAATGCTACTCTTCATTTGGTCAGGTTCCATATGCGTGTACACAGTCTTAAGGTTTAGTTCCCTGAAGATTGTCTCATGAAGATGCTTATGACCACTTTAGAAGGAAAATCATGGTATTGGTGTAAAGGCTTGGAAAATGGTTCATTATATTCATTTACTAATTTCCATGATGTATTCTCTGAGATGTATAAAGAGTGTCATCCCTCCTTATTGTTGGTCAAAGATTGCTATAAACATTCTATGAGTTTTATTCAATATCTAGAGGCTTGTTATGATGATGATGAATTCATGGATGAAGAAATTTTAGAGGCTCTTCATACTAATACATTTCAACACCAAGAAGAAAGGATAACATCCCATGAAATGTGACATGAAAATCAGCAGGGGTTCACTTATGAAAACCTTGTTACATCCTTTGAGATTAATGTAAAGATGCAGCAAACATGTCAGTCTTTTGATCATAAAGAGTATGAAAATCATTGCAAACACCAAGAAGAAATACTAGAAGATAGCTTTTATAACCATCAGTTATAGGAAATGGTTAATTTTTTATGTCATATTTTGCAGTAGCTTACATCAAAGAATGATCATAATAATGAGGAAAGTTACATTGTTTGTGGGAATCATTCAGAAAAGAAGTTAGATAGCATATCAAAGGAATCTTGTGTGGTTGAGAATTAGTCATCTGAATATATAGAATGTTATGATGATCATCAAAGTAATCATGTCTTTTTTGACCCTATAATTGATTACATGGAAAATAATTATTGTTCAGATTTTCAATTATATTTTAATCTTGAAGATCAATTACATCTCATGCTACCTCGGTTATTTCAGTATCATGTTTAGTTTTGCTTCAAGCACAATCAAGAGATTCAAATGTCAGATCAGATCAATGACTGGCTTCATTGGAAGTTTCATGTTCCTTGAGATACAAATGGAGGTTGTAGCTAATAGGGTAGGTAGGAATGTGCAAGTAAGCTCAGGGTAGGTTGACTGGGCATTTTTTAGTAGGTGCAGTTTGAGTTCCTCTTCCAGAAATAATTAAAGCTTGAGGAGTAGATTGGGCAGAATTTCAGTGTTTTATTCTAAAGGATGGATAGAAGCACTGGAGCTACCAGTTCTTAGTGTACCACTAGGGCACACTATCCCTAGTGGAGCCACTATTATCACCAAAAAAAAACAAAGGTTTACATTTTTCTTAGTCATGGTCTTAGGTAAGTGTCAAGTCACCCTATTTTTCAATGGGTAGGTGGTAGGTTAGGGCTCTCAAAGGTTTCAATTATTATATCCAAATAAAGTCCAACAACCTTATTCCATGTTTCATGAGTCATATATTCTTTCTAGAAACTCATAGTCTAAACCATTTTGAAATTTTTGGAATTCTCCCCGAAACCACATTTTCGTAGAGTAGACAGTGCAAAATGGTTGTTTTGTGCTACGAAAACGCTGCTCTTTTCATAGCACTTTTCCCTGCGCACTACAAGAGCGCAGATTCGTAAAAATAGTCTTGTCAAACATCAATCCGTTAATATTCCATTAAAATTTTCATTATTAGGTGTTAGCTAGGAGTCAGTCCTTAAGCATGCACCACTCCAAACTCATCATTTCAAATTTAGGGCTCATTATGAAAGATCATTTCAAAAATTCAAAAGGGCTGGCTAGTCTCATCGTGTTAGTTTGCATGCAAACCCTTGAAACATAATTGTTTTCTAACAATAACCTTTGGTAATTTTTCACCAAGGTTTTCCTCATCCATCATTCAGGCAAGGTTGACCACCATTGGCAAGCGAGGCTGATCAATTAAGTTTCAAAGAGGCTAGTTTTGTCACAAGAATTTAAAAGAAAAGATGATAGAGGAGAAGAAACGTCATAGGTCTGGTCATTGCTTGAGAACAGAGCTTGAAAGCATTGAGGTCCTAATTAGGGACAAAGCAGTTGTAGAAGCCTTCAAGAAAGTAGGGTTCTGGAATTTTTGTAAGAAAATTCATGGAGGGCATACCCAAGTGACAAAGGAGTTTGCACTCCATTTTAGTGGTTTAAGTACAAAGGTCAGAATGCTTGATTTGCAAATTTCTCCAAAGGTCATAGCGTTGGTGATAGAAATTCCTAGGGGGCAAGAGACATGGTTCAAAAACTTTAGATTTGACATGGAACCATGTAAGGTGTTCCTGAAGCCACAGTTTACAAAAGCTGACCTAACCAAGGTAGTTCCCAAAGATTACATCAAGGACAGCTATATCAACTTTCTCTTCAACATTTAGTGTTATTTCACCTGTGAAGGCAAATATCAAAAGGTTTATTCATATCATTTTAAACTCATTTTACATTTTCCTGGTATGATTTCTCTAGATTTGGCTTACTTCTTATTTCGAAGTATAAATAAGATGGCAGATAAAGTACAATTAAAATCCAAAGGATGTGAGACTTACCTGTTTCATCATGGTCTAATTAAATTGATAGTTCTACATGAGCTCAAAAAGGGTCAACAAAGATTGGTCTTCATTTTTTTTTATGTGACTTTGGAATAGAAAAACAAGGTGAAGACACAAGCCCTAGGGTTAAAGGAACTCCATCAGTAGAAACTAGCAAGTCTACAATGTCCAGGGAAAAAAGGTATGTTAAGTTAAAGCCTAGGAAGCAGGTGAAAGAGAAAACAAGCAAAACCCCAGCAGTCAAAACCCTAGCATTCATTCTTGAATCTCCTAAATCTACCAAGGAAAATATATTTGAGGTTAAATGAAAGACACAAGAGCAGTCAACTAGCAAACTAGTTCAAAAGAGATTGACTAGAAGCCAAATTGCAAAGGAGAAAAGCAAAACAGTGATCTCGGGAGAAGGTTCAAGCTTGAAGGGTGATTTAAATGATATCTTAAAGGCCATTGACATTACAAAATCCCCTTTGGTGCAGGAATATGTGACAAAATTTGATCAAAGGAAGTCGAAGAAAGTGAAATCCTCCAAGAAACTGGAATTTGAGGATGATGTTACAACTTTTGTTTTTAAACCTAGGAAGCCCTTAACCAGGCAATCCAAGAAGATGCAGGAGTCCAATGTTGAAATGGAGAGAATATAAGAAGCCTTTTTTGTTCAAGAAGAGTTGATAGACTTACCATCTCCAAGACCTAAAGGAATCAAAAACACAGTTCCTGCCACTCAAACAGAAAAAGCTAGTCATGAAGTTATGGAAGAAAGGTTAAAGGATGCCAACAATGAAATTGCTAAACTAAGAGTGAGAGCAAGTGAGCATGCTATTGAAAGGACAAATTTCAAAAGGATGAAGGCTCTCTAGCAGGCTAGAAAGGTTTCCAAACCAGAATTAGTTAGCAGTGAAAATCAATACTTTACCTGGACTGTTCCTGCAACCAAAGAAGCCAAATTTGTAAGGAAAATTAATACTCAGCCCAGAGCTACAAACAGGGGATTGAAGAGGGAAATTGAATATCTAGAAATACAACTAACCAAATCTGGAAAAGGGTCTACAACAATTATGAAATAGGGTGTTGCAAAGAGGCAGTGAAGGAGATATATTAAAACAGTTTTGGCACATAAAAAGAATTTTGGCATATAAATGAAGAATAGCTGTGAATAAGAACACCTATAAGGGTAAGTGATTTTGATTTTTGGTTGATCATATCATTCTTCTTGGAATTTAAAAAAAAAAAAAAAAAAAAAAAAAAACCCAAACTATCGATTTTTGAAGGCCGTGTTGAAAAAAGAACATACAGAGCAGTTTCGTAGCGCGCTACGACACACTTGAAGATGTTTATTTAGCACTTATGGATGCTTTCCAGAGGTAAGGTTGGATTAGTTCCAAATTTTGAGATTTCTAGTAGACATGGGATCATGTATGAGCTCTCAGATTGCAGTGGTGTAGATACCAAAGCTTCGATGAGTATTTCATAGGTAATATGAAGGCTGTGCTAAATAGAGGATTTTCATAACACAGTCATGTTTCACCCTTTACACCATATGCTCTAGTTTCCTTTTTGCACAGGTGGAAAATGATGTTTCAACAGATTATTAATGCATGCCAAATATACAACAGCAAAAAACTATTTGAAGATAAGCACAAAGGGTTAAGGGCCTTAAAAGGAGGAACTCTGTCTCCTAGTTTTCTGGACAGTTGGGGCATAACTCAACTGATTTTGCAACAACACTATGGACATCATCAAAATTGAAGACATGGTTGGAAGTTGATTAAAGAATGTATTGAAGACCCAGATAAGGTTGTTGAAAGCATGTATTAGGATTTTTACTCCTATTTGTATTAGGACTCTTAAAGACAACTAGCTTTCAAGCTGTAATTAAATAGTTTGTTTTGTGAATAGATAGGTGTCTAAGTTAGGAATTCAAATTCCTCTAAAGGTGGAGCATAGTATAAAAGGATGTAGAACTCTATATAAATCTTGAGAATCGAATTCTTCGAGGTTGGAAATTTCATTAGTAGAGGAAAGATTGTGTTATTTTAAGAAACTGTGGTTTTCATACTTAATATAGAGATCAGTTTGACTACTCAACATTCACAAAGAGTTTATGTGTTTGATGTTCTTATGGCTTTGCTCAATTACTTATTTACAGTGGTATAAGCTTGTGATACTTAGAATTCATTGGAAAATGCTCTAACTTCTTTCACATGCTTGTAAACTATGTTGATTCACCGTGTTACTGTTTTATTCATAAACCTAAACTCTAAGTGCCTCGGCTTCCATGTTTTGTTGATCATGTTGTTTTGTTGAAGACCATTTTGACTCCATAGCCCAATAGATATTTTCTTATCATAGTTTCAACCAGTCAACCAGTTATACTTTTGTTCATTTTATTCCTAGAGTCAGCCATCTAATCATTAATCAAAAACCCTAAACCTAGTGAGAGAGCCCTCTCAGGTTGAGGAGGCTAAGCCTCAACCAAAATATTGGTTTGAAATAGTTACTCAAAGTCTACTTGATCTGCAACCTATCAAGGTCAGATTTTGTGATAACACCCACCATTCCGGAACACCATATTGACACTTGGCCTAACGCCCACCCTGTTAGGCAGAAACAAATTCAACCATATCCCTTTAAGGCAGAATCGATCAAGAATGAAATTGATAAACTCCAAAAATATGGTTTCAACTATCCTATCAGTTACACTTCTTGGGTTTCTAACCATGTACTCATCATGAAAAAATAGGGCACCATTCAGATTTGTACCGACTTTCGATATCTGAACTGAGCATTTCCTAAGGAAAACTGCCCTACACCATTCATTTACCAATTCATCGACACTTGTGTAGGTCATGAAGCCCTATCCTTCATGGATGGGTTCTTTGGGTATAATCAGATTCAAATTTGCTACGCGGATTAGTATAAAATTGCCTTCACAACCCCATTAGGCACATTTTCATATCGATTATCCCCTTTAGCCTTAAAAATTCTAGTTCCACCTTCCAACGAACTATGAATTATATCTTCCATGATTTGGCTCATCTCATTCTCACCTATTTGAATGACCTTATTGTACAATCCAAAAAGCATGTTGTCCATTTGAAGGACCTTCACTTGGTGATTCACATATTTCGACAATATAATGTACACTTGAACCCTCTCAAGTATGTCTTCTGCATCAACACAGGATGACTACTGGGATTCATTATTTCCCAATAAGGTATTAGATTTGACCCTGTCAAAGTCTAGGGCATGAATGAAATATCACCTCCAAAAAATTTAAAGTAGCTCCAAATCTTATAGGTTAAGGCCAAATTCTTACGTCGCTTTGTTCTTGACTATGTCACTTGTGCACAAGGCTTTTTTTCCTAATTCATCAAGATATCCTTTCCACTGGGATTAGGAGGCACAAACCTCATTTGAAGCCCTAAAAGAAACATCATCTCAAGAACCCTTTATTAGCACTCCTAACCACAACAAGTACTATACCCTTTACCTCTCAGCATTTGATGTACCCATCACTGGGGTATTAGTCCAAGAAGCACCTGATAATAGAGAGCACATAGTTTATTACATTAGCAAGAATATCTATGGGCCTACGTTGAAGTATGAGGCATCTTAAAAGATAACCTTAGCCCTAACACACTACATATAGAAGCTTCGCCATTACATAATTTTCCGGACCACCACCATAGGAGCAAATATCAACCCTATGTGATATTTTCTCACTCACCATGTAATGAACCAAAAATATGCTCGATGGGTATTTATTCTACAAGAATTCGGTCTTCGTTTTGCCTCCCCCAAAAGAAAGAAGGCCCTTATCCTCTCCAATTTCATCACTGACCTCCCAAAAAAGACATAAGGATCAAGACAACATCATCTTCATCATGGTACCCTTCATTCCATCTCAACCCAAAACTCATTTTTGGACCTGCGCCATGCTTTAAGTACCACTTTAGGTGTTCCTTCTATTGTTTTTCAATTCATCTTGTTAAGCCGATTTTAGCTTATATAAGTTTTCATCAAGATGTTTTCACTTAGGGTATTGGTCGTTGAGGTTACAAGTACATTAGAAACTTCCCATCAAAATCAGCACCCCGGCGATCATCTATAGTGCAGCTATCATTCATCACTCAACATGATAGTATTCCTATAAAGCTTTGAATATCCTAACATAATTACTATGAAATGCACCATTGTTTCTAGGAAAAATAGTATTCCTAAAGAATGCTAGCCCTCTAGGTTTGGCAGATACCCTAGAAACAACCGTTTAAAGCAACTCAATGATTTATTCTACGTGTAATAGATAAGAGAAATATGATGGGACCAACCCAGAACTTCCGCTTAATCCCTCGCTTGATCTCTCTCCCCTTTGACAGATCCTACAACTCCTCCCCCTACTTAACATGCTTGGAGAATACCTACACAAGTGCAACAAAAAAGAACCATCAAAGCATTGTGATCTATTACAACATAAACATTATAGAATCAGATATATAATGAACAAATGATAACATTCACAATTGCACAATCATATGGAAGAAAACTTGAAGAGCTTTATTAATAGAAAGGAGAATTACAACCCAGTTGTCTGATCAAGCATCATTCTCCCAGCTTCAATCCTTCTTCACCTCATGAATTAGCAAGATCACTCCAACAATACAATGCTCTATCCTCAATTACAAACTATCAGCACTTCCTTGCAATTCACAATATTCTAGCCCCTGGATCTCTTGGATGAGGGATCCATTTATAGATGTTTGCAAGGGTATGAGTCATCCATGGGGTTTGATTAGTTCCATTCCACTTGTTACAATGGGTTCCACAAGAGAAGGGATTCGAGATTTTCTTAGATCCCTTACTCATCCTCGAGCGAATTCAGAGAGGTAAGTGGCACAGGGGAATTTGTAGAAGATTCCACGAGCAATCAACTGACAAATGTCCTAGACATTTGTCCATCCTCGCCCATCGCACCCTATAGAAGGCCTAAACAGTATGCATCGTACCCTGGTAGTGTACCACTTAGTATGCATCATACTTTGCTAGTGGAGCATTCAGTATGGTTCAATTTAAGCAATTTCTGGATGGTTTCTTAGATAGAACTTTTGGAGAATGACGTATCCAGATGACTATGTTCCTTTAGGGTATGTAAAAACTCTTTTAGAGTTTGATGATCCCTAATACATCGACATATAAGTTTGGGGTTGATGTGCCCAAATATGCTTATAACAACCATAGGGTCCATCATCTCGACCATGGTCACAACTACCTCTCCTTGCACATGGTAAACATCCATGTCAGTTGATAGAAACTTCCCACTCATGGAATACCTCATGTTATAGACCCCACATTCTATTGGAATCCATGACCATTTACGCTAGCCCGAGATCCATTTCACTTGCATGCCTTGAATAGTATCCTAATTATTTTCTTCTTCACTTATTTCTAACCAAATATACTCCCGAGTCACCTCATTCATTTATGACGGATCAAGATGAGTGCACCCACATCCACATTGGTCCTATCATCCCTCCATACAGCATAAGATCATTGGTATCACTTCATCTACCTCATCAACCCCAAACTAAGACCAACCAATGGGCCCCCCACCCTCTGCAAAAAAACACTTTACCTCCATCATCATGTAGGTCACCATTTTCATGGGGCACCCATCTCTGCGTATGTACATCTAAAACCACCTTTACATTCTTTTGGCAAGTGTACAAATATTTTTTTAGGAAAAGGGTTCCCACCCTTATTTTCATACCTTGTACCCAACAACAGTCTCTACTCACCCTTAGTTGAAGCTCTCATATCATTCACATTCATTTACCCCCTTCACACTAGTTAGAACATACTCACATCTACATTAGGTGTCCTACAGACCCTGGGGCCACTCCTCTCAATAGAATTGTTTTGACTGTCGCCACTCGCATTACAACTCCAACCTCCAGCAATTTTTCCATATCCATTTATATGTTTAGGTTTCATTATCATGCCTTGTTGACCCACCTTATTATAGTTTGTTTCATATTGATTTCCAAATTAACATCTTAGGCAATTGATGTGTATTTCCTGTTAACCTCAACACCCATCTTCTAGGATCAAGGCAGTACCTTGGGTGCTCCCTCCCCCCCCACCGTTAAGGAACATGCTCGATTAGCACAGTGGGAATCACTATGACCCATTGATGTCATTGGTCTCCTAACATTCGACACCAACATCAACTTTCATGTCACGGTGGTATTATACTTGCTGACCATTTATGTTCTCTCATTTAGTTGAAGACCCACACATGGCTTACCACCTCACTCATTAGTGCATATATTTTTTTGTATGGGATATACCCACAGTTAAAGACCCATGCATCCACAAGAATCTCATTAAAGTAATGATTCACCTTTTTTTATACATGGAGGAACCTAGTTTAGACTGTTTGTCAAAGAAGCACCCCTCCAGGCATCAACATTTATCATCATTAGCCATCAGCATGTCAACCACCTCAATGTTGACTTGATAGGACTATTTCCTATATGATTGTAATAATTAGTTACTAGTCATCATAACGAGCATGGGAAATGCTCGCCTTGTACTTTTTTCAGAGCATGATTATCTTTTATCCTTTGTTAAGGTTTTCCCTTACTCCTCTCCGCAACAATTTATTCTCTCTATCAAGAAGTTGATCAGATTCTCAGTCAAAAAATAAATCTTGATGTATTTTGGCTATACGTTTTCTCTTAACCTCATACATCACTGGGAAACTTTTAACACCATAAAATCGTACACACATTTGTACAATCCAAAAGACGTCCAAAGTCATCCAACAGAACGTACAAGTGAAGAATTCTAGCTGAGGACATTATGAAAGTTCAAAACTTTTAAATTCTCCAAAGGTCTTATGTGTAAAATTGGACTTTGCGCTTATCTAAAGGATTAAATTACAACTATGAAACCTTTTCTTCGAAAGCCATGCAATTGAAGAAAATTTCAACTCAAAAAATTCGAGACCACTTCCCACACTTTGAATATGATTCCTTGACATGTTCCAGTCAAGGACAGTCAAATTTGAGTTGCCCTGAAGATATGCATCCCTCAAAGGAATCCTCTTGTCTTACTCATAATTCATTTTCATTCATGAACCAAGAGAGGGAAGAGGGATTCAAAAAATTCTATATAAATATGTAATTAGAGAACCAAGAGGAAGACAATGTTATGGTGGAAAAATTTCTCTCACAATAATCCTACATTTAATTGTTGAAGCAGAATAAGTAGATCATTAATATGTTGGCCAAATTGCTTATCAGCAATCCATCATTCTAGTGTAATAATATTATTCCATTGATAGAATCTTGATACTTCTTTGATAGAGAGGAGAATCTTTCAAAGAGATTGAAAGGAACCTCCTTGCTGAGGATGTTTGAGCACTATAGCTCAAATAAATATCTTCAAGTGTTTAGTATCCATATATTGTATTCATCTTCTACCACCAACAGTCAATAAAGGGAGTCCTTTTCCATTATTTTATTTACTTGTTTTCTTCATTAAGCATTATTTGTTTGTTTATCACTTTGTTTTATTTTATGTTTGTATATGCATTTTTTTCACCATTTGTAATGCTTTTTTGCTTCATGTCTGTCCACTAACAACAACCAAACTATCTGTATTTCTTTGCAGGGAACAACCAATTGCTAAGGAGGTGTCTTTTGTCACCCCATTGCTACAAAAGCACTACTACAATGACAAGATGTAGTTGGTTGCCAGTAAGGAAGAGTTGACTGCAATAAAAAATTGACCAATTATCACTTGTCATAACAACTAAATCAGACAACACTTGTCTGATCTTCCTTACATTTTGGCTTTGTAATCAAGAAGGAACTATGGTTGTCCTTTGACCTCTTAATCTAATTTTTACTACATTTATATGCATACAAAACACTTATATACTCAAACTAGGAGGAATGAGAAATAATTATATTTTTCTTTTAGAACTTCTGTTAATACAAAGATTGTGGTTCTATTCCATTTCCTATTCTACTTTGTGTGAATACTGTGTTGCTAACATAGGTGATCTGCTTTTATAGACAATGTCTCGCATAAGGAGGTAGGGCCCCCTTAGTTCGGTAATTCCTATAACTATATAGATTAATTTTACTTCTTGTAACCATATAGATTAACTTTCATTTACATTTATGCAACTAATTTTTTTAAATTTATGTAACTCATTAATCTTATAACGTATTCAATTTTTCTACAAGTTGTTAATTTGGTAACTTAATTTGTCCGGTTGCAACTCATTAATATGATAAGTTACTTATCTTTTTTATGCTATTGTAACTAATATGATAAGTTACTTGGTTCTTTTATTGTAACAACCCCAGTTAAAAATCCATGTAATAAAGTTAATAAAGCAAAAATAAGACCACGGTCATGAGACATGTATTCCAAGATGAATGTTGGAATAAACATCTTAGAGGGTGTTCATTTGGTTTATTATGGCTAAGGGAAATTGTCAAATGCATTGGAAAAGGAATTGAAAAGGAAAAGAGGCATTAATTGGCATTTATTTATGAAAATAATGGAAAATAGGAGAAAAAAGGGTGAAAGGACATAGGTTGCATGTGAGAAAGAAATTGAAGGAAATAGAGGAGATTCAAGAAAATAAAGGCCTCAATGATAAAAAGGCTTATGAGAATAAATTCATTGCTTTTGTCAGTCTAAGCTTTTGTGAGTTCAGTTTTGGAGCTTTCTCTATTCTCTCTACTCTCTCATACTCTTGCACACTTAGAGAATTTTTGGAGCACTCTAGCATTCGAGAAAGGAAGACAAAGGAAGGAAAAGAAAGCAAAAGGAAAGCAAGGATCAAGAAAGGAAGGGTTGGATCAAGTGGTTACAACAAGATTACTTGCAGGTATCAAGTTGCATGTATGACTTCCTTGCTAGTTTTGGAATGCATGGTGCATGCATGTGTGTATTTGGTTCTCTTGTTGTCATTAGCATGGGTTTCGCGAGAAGCGATAGTGGTTTTAGCTTTTCCTTGTGTTGAAGGTGCTGGAAATATGTCAACTAAGTGGGTCTCCTCAATGTGAAGTCCCAATTAGACCTCTCACTATTTGGTATATGAGCCCCATCTAGAGTATTGACCTGGTTTCTATATATTCTTAAAGATTTTCCTTCGATTTATCTATCAGTAAGAGAGAGAGATAATTGTGTATGTGCCTTTACAAAACTCAAGTAAGTGTGCCTGATGAATGTTTGGTTGCAAGTGTATCAAGGTTCTTCTACTACAGAGGGATGTAAGGTGAGCCTCTAAGAGAGAGGTAATAGTACCACACTAGGAGGGGTACACACAGGAAAAAGAGAATAGCCTAACATCAAGCAGAATAGTCCACATAGATGCGACAATTTTTACAACCATTAAAACAGATTTTCAGCAAGATATCCACTAAAATTATAGAAATAGTTCAACTACTTTAGTAGAGGTGAAAGCAAACATGAAACATAAACATTCATGCAACAGTCTTAAAAATATTCACAATCCATGCATGAAAATGTGTCAGCCACCAGGTTCCAAGTATTAAGTAAAAGTCCCGAGATACATGACTACAACCAACATCACTAGCTCCAATAGCAGAGCATTGGAGCCACAACTTACTCCCCAAATGTACTAAATCTATCTTTGTGATGCCTTACAGGAGAAGCCAAGGTGAAAAGTCCTTTGCATGAACAATGAGGGTGTACATATAACAAATGGGGTGATCCTTCACCTCCCTTATGACTCTTGGACTACCCTCATGACCATTTGACTTCTCATGAATTTTCGAACTTCCTACATTACTTTCCACATTACATGAATGACTCTTGGACTTCCACTTTACATTATATTTCTCCAATATTAAATTACATATTCCACAAAATGATGTGGTACATGAGGCCTCATGACATGACACTCATGACATGGACTACATGACGACATGACAATGTCAAGCCATACTTTTCTACTTCTTGATTTGTGTCTTCTAAAATATAGGTCGTGGTCTTCTTCTTTGTCCTCCAAATCACCTAGAGGTGAGAAGTCTTGAGTGGATCTTGATCTCCAGCTGATGTCTCAATTTGATGTCCCTTTTCTTTCTCTTGATTGATTAGCTTGTCTTGCAGCCACTAAAATGTTTTTTGGCATGGTCTCCTTCTCCATATCCTTCATAATAATATTGTCATGGTATGATAGAGTACTTGTGTCTATGATTCATTCATGAAAATATGCATTTAGTTTGATAAACCCCGATTATAATATGTTGTAGGATGATCCACTGATTGAGCTAGCACTGGGTGGAAAGCTGAGGGAGAGGCTGGGTGACTATGCAATTTCATAGCTCAGGTAGTCAAGGGTCAGGCTTAAGCCTTGAGACTATAAAATGCACAGTTTAGGCTTAGATTGAGAAAAAATATTGCATAGTTGGGGATCTAAGGGAGCCAAGCTAAGGGATTGAGCATTGATTTTTCCCACTGTGAAGTTCTAGAAGGCAGAGGAGCCCAAGTGATTGTGAAATTATGGATTTCAAGAGCTCAAGGTAGAGGTTTGATCCTTGAAACTACACAAGGCACAATACTGACTGGGAAAGAGAGAGACTTTGTGCATTTTTTGAGGTTAGAGGTCGAGCTTGAGCACTATGATTTCTTAGTGCATGGTTCTAGAAGGAAAGAACTATTCATTGCACAGTTCCATGAGGCAAGGTTGTATCTTGAGGGATGATACTACGCATTGCATAGTTCAGGAGGGTTGGATGAGTCTAGGTTGTCTGGTTAAGAATTTTTCTCCAAATTTGACTAAGTGTGGAATTTGTGCAACTGATGTGAATGGTGACCACACTTGATTGTGATTAAACACTTAGAACACTTGATGACATGACATAGATAATATAGAACACATGAGACACATACTTCACTTAGTTTGATAACTTTGCGACAACTTACGACAAGTGCGACACCAATGATACACTTTGCAACGACTGTGATGACATTTGTGCAACAGAGCTTGAAACTTTGGGAATGCATGCGATACATGCTGACATGGTAAGTAAAACTAATTGAAGCAAATATTTCCTCTTGAAACACTCTAAAACTAGCTTTCATGCATTGTGCGACATTCCATATGCCAAAAGATGACATTTTATATATGAAGAAAAAAGCGGGAATGACACTTGTGATATGTGAAAGATAGTGAAAGCGACACATTCCGTAGCAAATATAATATGAACATGACACTAATTAAAGTGAAATAAAGAAAAAGAGATAGTAAAAAACATGAAAATGACTCGCGAAAGCGAAGGTGCACAAAATCAACAGTGTGGAAAACTCACCAAAATAGAAGTACAAACATATTCAAAAGAGAAAGATTGTCAATAACAATCCACACTGACTGTCGACATGGGTTGAACATTGCACAGACACTGTCTTGATGGATTGTATTATTCTTGTTCAAGCTTGCATAAAAGTACTTCACTCATGAACTCGTTGTAAAACTGAGCATGTGTGAGCAAGTGGCTTTGACCGATCAAGAAGTGACCACATAATAATTTATTGCAAGATCTACAGTAGGCTCGAAAATTCAAGTGTAGGTAAAATTTGGAGGGTTTTTACTGCAGTGACAACACTTGGTGACACACTGGTAGAACTCCAACTTCTACGCCTTGGTAAATTCTTTTGTACAAGGCATTAGTTATTCAGGGAGTATTGATTCATCATGCACATCAGTTTGGCCTCCCCACTTACCCTATGAATAAACATGGTCCCCTTGGTGCCTTCTCGGTTAATCATAAACAAAAGATCTGCAATACCACAATTTTTCAAATTGGAAAGGGTAGTATAGCTCATGAGCTTTAGATTTTCAAAGTATAGTTTTTCATCTCCAATGTTTCTCTGCTGCTAGTAGGCCTGAATAGTATCCCGATGGATTCAATACAGGAACACCAACATTTCTCTACTTCCAGTGAGTTTGGATAGTACCCTAGCGAAGTTCCTTGCTTCAATGCTCTATGCAAGAATCCTTTCTTTTCTTTTGCCTTTATTTATATATTTAAAGAGGATTGTGCATAGGTAATTATTCATTTTATGGTTAGAAGAGGGATCATGACTTATTGAGAGCAAGAGAGGTTTTCCCTTTAGCGAAGCATATAAATACCTTTGGTTTAGGTTTTCTCATTCATATTTTTCCCCTTTCCCTCTATAGATTGGATAAGCGTGAAAACACTGAAACATACAGAACTAAGTGCAAGCATAAGGTTTCCTAAAATAGACACAAGTGTCATGGTTTGACACAAATCTCTCCTTACAAATGGATTGTATTTTCCGTCAGAATTTCATCGACCAAAAGAGGTAACCAACATAAAGAAGAAGGATAGTGAGTTAGCCAAATGTTGCAGTGTCACAAAGTCCTTTCCTTTTCTTCAAAACTATCTTTCGAGCCCAAACCGTACACCTTTCACGCAAAGTCTTATCAACAAAACAAAAAGGAAAATACATGACATAACAAGAAAGTGAAACCAAAGCACAAACAAAAGGAGGCTAAATCAAACATGATGCAATACAGAAGTAAGAAAAGACAAGAAATAAAGAGAACAAGTACAAGATGAGTGTAAGAGAGGGGGAACCAAAATGCAGCTAGTCCTACTCCTAACCTAAACAGCTAGAAGGTCAGTGTCAAGTGTAATGAAATTTCTTGTGAAGCCATTGTAGTTGTCCCTGACTTGGAATCACAAAGATACAATTGATTAAAATTGATATAAGGTATTATGCAACATAAAACATAAGATATTGAATAACTTTCACAACAAATGGAAGGTCTTACCTCTCAGTAGAAATATGTGTCATAGTTACTACTTCTAACCAGTTTGCATTCTTACCTTTTTTACGAAGACCATAGTTAAACAAACCTTGGAAGCTTCTTGTGAACGTATCTTCATATGCACTTTACTCCTTAGCAAGCATGAGGAAATTTCGAAAACTATTATTCACTTTTGAAATTCATCAACTAAGGGGGTCTCCCCGATGTGAATTCCCAATTGGACCTCACACCATTTGGTATAGGATCCCCATTTGGAATATTGGCCCAGTTGCCATATTTTCTTATAGATTTTCCTTGCCTTTAGCTCTCAGTAAGAGATAGAGAATAATTTATGTGCCTTTGCGAAAAGCAAGTAAGTGTTCCTGGTGAATTTTCGGTTGTAGGTGTATCAAGGTTCTTCTACGACATAGGAAGTAAAGGTGAGCCTCTAAGAGAGAGGTAATGGTACCACACTAGTAGGGGCACACACAAACAAAATATAATTGCCTAATATCAAGCAGAATAGTCCACATAGATGTAACGATTGTTACCACCATTACAAACAAATTTTCAACAAGATAATCACTAAAATAACTGAAATAGTTCAACTACTCTAGTAAAAGTGAAAGAAAACATGAATCATAAACATTCACAGAAAAATCTTACAAATATTTACAATCCATGCATGAAAATGTGTCGGCTATCACGCTTC
Organism: Pinus taeda; assembly: GCA_000404065.3. NCBI lineage: Eukaryota > Viridiplantae > Streptophyta > Pinopsida > Pinales > Pinaceae > Pinus > Pinus taeda. The sequence continues at coordinate 4,472 of APFE030660946.1, read as the reverse complement.
AGGTATTATGTAAAAGTCCCAAGTTACATGAATACAACCAACATCACTAGCTCCAATAGTGGAGCAATGGAGCCATGATTTGTTCCCCAAAAGTACTAAATTTGTCTCTATGACGCCTTATGGAAGAAACCAAAGTGAAAAGTCCTGTACATGAACAATGAGGTTGTATATATAACAAATGGGGTGATCCTTCACCTCCCTTATGACTCTTGGACTACCCTCATGATTGTTTGACTTCTCATGACTTTTCAATATTCCTACATGACTTTCCACATTACATGAATAACTGTTGGACTTCCACTTTACATTATATTTCTCCAATATTGAATTACATATTCCACAAAATCATGTGGTACATGATTCCTTATGAAATGACTTGACACTGATGACATGGACTACATGACGAAATGGCAATGCCAATCCATAATTTGTTGCTTCTTGTTTTTTCTTCTAAAAAATAGATCATGAGCTTCTTATTTGTCCTCCAAATGGCTTAGAGATGAGGAGCCTTGAGTAGAGCTTGATCTCCAACTTTTGTCTCAATTTGATGTCCCTTCTCTTTCTCTTGATTAATTAGCTTGTCTTGCAGCTACTGAAATGTCTTCTGGCATGGTCTTCTTCTCCATCTCCTTCATCATCATCTTTTCATGGTATGATGAAGTACTTGCTTCTTCGGTTCGCTCATGAAAAGATGACATCAATCTGATAAACCCCCAGTATAATATGTTGCATGATGATCCACTGACTGAGCCATAACTGGGTGGTAGGTTAAGGGAGAGCCTCAGTGACTGCGTAATTGTGTAGCCTAGGTAGTTAAGAGTCAGGCTTGATCCTTGAGATTGCATAATGCATAGTTCTGGTTTAGACTCAGCAAAACAATTTCATAGTTTGGGAGCTAAGGGAGCCAAGATGAGGGCTTCATCATTGAGTTTTCCCACTGTGTAGTTCTGGAAGGAAAAGTAGCGTAGGTGATTATAAAATTTTATATTTTAAGAGCTCAAGGTTGAGGCTTGAGCCTTGAGACTACATAATGCACAATATTGACTGGGCAGTAGAGAGAAATTTTGCATTTTTTGAGGTCAGAGGTGGAGCTTAAGCACTATGATTGTGAAGTTCATGGTTCCAGAAGGAACAAACTATTAATTGCACAATTCCAAGAGGCAAGGTTGCAGCTTAAGGGCTGAGACTTCTCAATGCTCAGTTCAGGAGGATTGGATAAGGCTAGTTTGTCAGGTCAGGAATTTTTTTCCAAATTTGACTAAGTGTGGAATCTGTGCAACTGATGTGAAAAGTAACAAGACTTGATTGTGATCACACACTTGGAACACTTGATGACACAACATAGATCATCTAGAACACATGAGAAACATACTTTGCTTAGTGTGATCACTTACGACAAGTGCGACACCAATGATACACTTTGCAACAACTATAACAAGACTTGTGCAACAGAGCTTGAAACTTTGGGAATGTGCAGGATACATATTTACATAGTAAGTGCAGCTCATTGATGCAAATATTACCCCTTGAAACACTCCAAAACTAGGTTTCGTACATTTTAAGACACTCCATATGCCAAAATATGACATTTACTATATGAACACAGAAAGGGGAATGACACTTGTGATACGCGAACGACAGTGAAAGCGACACATTCCATAATGAATATAACATGAACATGACACTAATTAAAGTGAAAGAAATGAAAAGTGACAGTCAAAAACATGAAAAAGACTCATGAAAGTGAAGGTGCACAAAAGTGACAGTTTGGATAACTCACCAAAATAGAAGTACAAACATAGCCAAAAGAGAGGGGCTCTCAATAACAATCCACACTAACTATTGACATCGATTGAAAATTGCACATATTTTGTCTTGATTCACTGTGCTATTCTTGTTCAAGCTTGTGTAAAAGGAATTCTCTCATGAACTCATTGTAAATTGAGCATGTGTTAGCAAGTGATTTCGACCAATCAAGAAGTTACCATAGAACAATGGATCACAAGATCCATAATAGGCTCAAAAATTAAAGTGTAGGTAAAATTTTGGAGGGTATTTGTTGCAGTGACAACACTTTACTGGTAGAACTCTAGCTTCTTTTCCTTGGTCAATTATTTTGTACAAGGCCATAGTTCTTCAGGGAGTATTGAATCATCATGCATATCACTTTGGGCTCCCCACTTACCCTATGAATGAAAATGGCCCCCTTAGTGCCTTCTCAGTTAAGCATATGCATAAGATCTGCAATATCGTAATGTTTAAAATTGGAAAGGGCAGTATAGCTCACGATATTTATATTTTTATAGTATATTTTTTTATATTTGGTGTTTCGCTACTGCTAGTAGGATTGGACAGAGCCAGAGCAAAGTCATTACAGGAACACAAACATTTCTCCTCTTCCAGCAAGCCTATATAGTACTCTAGCAAAGTTGCTTGCTTCAACTCTTTGTATAGGATTCCTTTCTTTTCTTTCACCTCTATTTGTATATTTAAAGAGGATTGTTCATAGGTACTTATTCATTTTATGGAAAGGAAAGGGATCCTAACTTATTGAGAGCAAGAGAGGTTGTCCCTTTAGAGAAACATATAAATACCTCTGATTTAGTGTCACAAAGTCCTTTTATTTTTTGCCACACTATCTTTCAAGACCAAATAGTACACCATTCATGGAAAGTCTTATCAACAAAACAAAAAGGAAAAGAAACGACATAAAAAGAAAGTGAAACCAAAGCATAAAAAAAGGAGGATAAACCAAACATGATCCAAGATAGAAGTAAGAAAAGACAAGAAAGACCAAAGAGAATAAGTACAGGATGAGTGCAAGAGAGGGGGAACCAAAACACAGCTAGTCCTACTCCTAATCTAAACAACTAGAACCTCAGTGTCAAGTGTAATGAAATTTCTAGTGAAGCCAATGTAGTTGTCCCCGACCTACAATCATAAAGATACAATTGATTAAAACTAATATAAGGTAGTATGCAATAGAAAAGATAATAACTTGAATAAATTGCACAACAAATGGAAGGACTTACCTATCAGAAGAAATATGTGTCATAGTTACTACTTCTAACATGTTCGCATTCTTACCTTTTCGACGAATACCATAGTTAAACAAACCTTGGAAGCTTCTTGCAAACGTCTCTTTATCTGCACTTTACTCCTTAACAAGCATGAGGAAATGTCAAAACATGTTATTCACTTTGGAAATTTTTCAACTAAGGGGTTGTCGCTGATGTGAAGTCCCAATTAGACCTCACACCATTTGGTATAGGAGCCTCATTTGGAATATCGACCCAATTTCCACATATTCTTATAGATTTTCCTTGGCTTTAGATGTCAGCAAGAGAGAGAAGTATGTATGTGCCTTTGCGAAAAGCAAGTGTGCCTGGTGAATGTTCGATTGCAAGTGTATCAAGGTTCTTCTACTAAATAGGAAGGAAGGTGAGCCTCTAAGAGAGAGGTAATAGTACGACCCTAGTAGGGGTGTACACAAGAAAAATAAAATTTCCTAACATCAATTAGAATAGTCCACATAGATGTGACAATTGTTACCACCATTACAACACATTTTCAACAAGATAAGCAGTAAAATAATCGAAATAGTTCAACTACTTTTGTATAGGTGAAAGAAAACATGAATCATAAATATTCAAAGAAGAGTCTTACAAATATTCACAATCCATGCATGAAAACATGTCGACTATCAGGCTTCAAGTATTAAGTAAAAGTCCCAAGATACATGAATACAACCAATATCACTAGCTCCAATAATGGAGCATTAGAGCCATGACTTGCTCCAAAAAAGTACTAACTCTATCTCTTTGATTCCTTATGGGAGAAGAGAAGTTGAAAATTCATTTGCATGAATAATGAGGGTGTATATATAACAAATGGGGTGATTCATCACCTCCCTTATGAATCTTGGCCTACCCTCATGACTGTTTGACTTCTCATGACTTTTCGCCTTCCTACATTACTTTTCACATTACATGAATGACTCTTGGACTTTGACTTTACATTATATTTCTCCAATATTGAATTACATATTCCACAAAATGATGTGCTACATGATGACTCATGAAATTATATGACATGACATTAATGACATGAAATACATGATGACATCACAATTTCAAGCCATACTTTGATGTTTCTTTCTTTGTGTCTTCTAAAACATAGATCATAATCTTCTTCTTTGTCCTCCAAATGGCTTAAAGATGAGGAGTATTTAGTGGAGCTTGAACTCCAATTGCTCTCTCAATTTGATGTCCCTTTTCTTTCTTTTGATTGATAAATTGGTCTTATAGTTAATGAAGTGTCTTCTTGCATGGTCTCCTTCTCCATCTCCTTCATGTAGGAATTTACAGGGTAAGTTCCTCAGACAGAACACCAAAAGGACACCGCTCACAAACAGATCACAGATCAATACACCAGTATTTTGACGTGGTTAAAACCCTCAGAGAGGGAAACAG
>APFE030660945.1:0-12163 GCA_000404065.3 Pinus taeda | reverse complement strand
ATAGTAATAACATGAATTAAAATTATTAATATAGTAAGAACATGAATTAAATAATTATAATTATTAGTATAATAATCTTACAAAATATGGTTAAAAAATAGTATAACATTAAACATAAATATTGTTACAAAATAGTGCTACAATATAGTAAACATAAAACATAAAACAAACAAACAATATAGTAATAACATGAATTAAATAATGATAATGATTAGTATAATAGTGTTACAAAATAGTAAAACATAAAACAAGAAAACAATATAGTACGAACATGAATTAAAATTATTAATATTTTAATAACATTAATTAAATAATTATAATGATTATTATAATAGTGTTACAATATATCCCGGATGCGGGTGACACATCGTCAGTTATGGAGGGGCCACTTGCAGGACATGGGCAACCCCAAGATTTATGAGGGCATTCAATGGCGGAACGCCGCCATGGAATATAGGGCGGGGTTCAACCTGGAGGCACATTCATTGTGCCATTCTTGCCGTAAGCTCGTCTACAACGAGCAGTTATGGTGATCGAGGTTCGAGGAAAAGGTTCAGTGTTTAAATCTGATGATGATGAGGCTCAATTCATGTTGGGTCATATGCAGCTTTCGGCCTTTGATGCTCTGTGCTTGCTGGTTCATGCTCCAGCTCCCACCTGCTCACCCGCTCTCAGGGAGGCCTCACCCTCCTTCCCTCTGCTCGCTGGTCGTTGTTCTGAAAGGAGAGGGGACTGCGAATTGGTGTCCTTCCCCTACTCCGCCTTTGCCTCAATTCCGTCTCCCTCTCGGCTCCTTTTCCTCAGCTTTGTCCCGAGCATGGTCAGGGCAGGACAGTGTCCGCCTTGCCGTCGAGGCTCGGCCAGGGGAGAGTCCTCTCAGCCTCCTGCTCAGATTCCTAACCCCTATCGTTGTTGATGCTGCTTCCATGGCTTCCCTGATGCCACGCCAATTCAAGCTAGTTAATTTTTGGACTCCCGTAGCCTGACCCTTCAGCTCCTTCGCTGGCCTTTGGCTCGACCATCTTCACCTTCAGTAGCTCGTTGGACAGGCCCCGCATCAACGCTCATGTGTCTGTTCTTTTCCTGGATGAAGCGCCATCTGATAGTGAGGAGCTCTGTGGCAAACAGCAGCAGCACCAGAACGAGGGCTCAGCATTTTTTGAAGAAGTGCCAGGACGGGTGGCAGAGCAAGGTCCAACGCTGTCGGAGGCGTCAACTTCCAAAGCGAGGGATGTCAACCCGGTTCCCCACCCTGCTGCAGTGGAAGATGAAGAATCTTGGGGGTGCCTAGTGGTCGAAGAGGAACCGGAGAAGTAGCCAGCCCTCTGCTCAGCTCCACCGTCTCTGGCCCCCTTCAGGTCTTGTTTTGGCTCTCGGCGCATATAATTTCACTGTCTTTCTGGTCATGTCTAATTTTTCCCCGGCTTGGGATAATTTCAATGTTTTTATGGTCTTGTCTATTACTGCCCCTGCGTGGGATAAACCTTTTGACTGGTCCTATTTTGAGATGCCCCTGTGCGGGATCACTATGCTGGTAGTCGGTCGCCCCTGTGTGGGTTCAGTTACTTTGCCTGTAGTCGGTCGCCCCTGCGTGGGTTCAGTTATTTTTCTTGGGATGGGTTATTTTTGGATTGTCTCAATTCCCCCACGTGGGTTGATACCTGGCTCAGAATGTCGAGGCCTGGCCTCAGGCGATGGCACCACATGACTGTAATGTACTGCCCGTTGATGAAATTAATAGATTAGTTTTTTTAGCGAGAAAAAAAAATAGTGTTACAATATAGTAAAACATAAAACATAAAACAGAAAAAACAATATAGTAATAACATGAATTAAAATTCTTAGCATAGTAATCACATGAATTAAATAATGATAATGATTAATATAATAGTGTTAGAATATAGTAAAACATAAAACAAACAAACAATATAGTAATAACATGAATTAAAATTATTAATATAGTAATAACATGAATTAAAATTATTAATATAGTAAGAACATGAATTAAATAATTATAATTATTAGCATAATAAACTTACAAAATATGGTTAAAAATAGTATAACATAAAAATAAATATTGTTACATATAGTAAACATAAAATAAAACAAACAAACAATATAGTAATAACATGAACTAAAAAATATAATGAAGTATAATACTATTAAAAAATAGTAAAACATAAACAAAAGAAGAAAACAATATAGTAAGAACTGAAATAAAAATATAAAATAGTAATAACATGAATTAAAAATAATATAAGACTATATATAGTGTTACAACATAATAAAACATAAAACATACAAAAAAAATAGTAATAAATGAATTTAAATTATTAATATAGTAATTAAAATGGATTAAATAATGATAATGATTAAGTTAATAGTGTACATTAGTGCACATAAAAACATAAAACATAAAACCAACAAAAATTATAGTAATACATGAATTAAAATATTAATATAATGAAAATAATTTAATAATAGAATAATAAGTATATAAGTGTTACAAAATATTGTAACATAATAGTAAAACATAAAACTTAAAACAAACAAACAATATAATAGTAACATGAATTAAATATATTTTTTTTTTCTCGGTAAATCTATTCTATTCTATTATATACAGTAAAACACTACATTCACAGAGTCAGTTTTCCCAAGCCCAGTTGTGGCTCTTTGGACCAAGATTTCGCAAAACAAAACTAGCCCTCGCAGGGGCAGCGCGACTAGACAAAACTACCCATACAGAGCCATTATAACACGACAGAGGATCCAGACCAAACAAAATCATCCCACGCAGGGGCACCGAAGCAAAAAGGTACTTCCCATGCAAGGGCATCAAGAGACTTTCAGCGAATTCCCTGACAGGCCATACAAACTTAGCCAGAGCAGACATAGACATAGACTTGAACCAGAAAAGACATAAGACATAGCCATTAACCAAAACATAACCTGAGCAGTTATGGAGGAAGAGAGATTGAACCAGTGGAAGGCTATTCCTCTGGCTTCTCCTCGACCACTCTGCACCATCCATACTTCTCTCGTTCTTCTGCTGTGGGGAAGGAATCCCAATCATTCGCAATGTTCTCCTTGGAAGTCGACGCCTTCTGAGCCTGAGGGCATTTAGGATCCTGCCCAGGCGCCCCCGTTGGTTTCTTCTCGTCGTCGTCTGAGCTTCCACCTGGGAGCTTCTCCATACTGCGCGAACCTCCTTCACCATCCTGAGATTCCTCGAGGAATAGAACCGAGACATGTGCATTAATGCGGGGTTTATCCATCGAGCTGCCGCAGGTGAAGATGGTGGAGCCGAATGCAGGTGAAGGAGCCGGATCAGAATTTGGGCTCCTCGTGTCCATGAATTGGCTAGCCTGGATGGGGTTGGCCTTAGCCCCTCCATGAGAGTGACAACGCCAACAGTGAAGGCAGGGCTTTGTGGCTGGAGGACAAGACGACCCTCCCCGAGCAGAACCCCTACGTCTGACCATCTTTTCAGGAGCACCAGGGGCATGGAGTGATGCTGAGACAGAGGATCTTCCTAGCTTGGAACAGCCCCCAACAAAATTGAAGCAGCGCTCCACAGACTTGAGACGCCACCCAACCGAACAAAGACAACAACCAACAGATTTTCCAGGCTTGAGACAACCTTCAACGATTTGGAAGCAGGCCTTAACAGCAAGAGCTCTAGCCTGGAGAGCAAAAACGCACACAGGAACCTGAATGTCATGACCCAATCCATCTCCCTTTTCAAAAAATCCAACATTTCCTCAAGACCTGTTCTCCATAACTGCGATTTGCAGTCGCACCAGTTACCCAGACATTGCATTGAATACCTTCCGCTTGATCTGTACATTTATTCCTGGACGACGAGAAACGTATTGAATGCCCAGCTTAAGCTTGAGGCAACACATGGCTGGCATGTGGCTCCTCACCGCCACTCGTCCTTTCACCCGCATCCGGGGCCGCTGCATCACATTGGACCAGGCTAGCACATTCCTGAGCCTGTACATTATTTGGAATTATGGTTGTATTGCCAGTGAGAAGGGTATTGGCAGTTTCCACTCTTATATTGGCCAAGAGGTCAGAAACCTTGTTGCCTTCCCTCTTTATATGGGTGAAAGAGATGGCTCTGTTGCTGCAAAGCGATTGTTCAATAGCCTCTAGCCTGGCTTCGAGCCTCCAGCTAGTGGCGATTTTCCTTGCTTGAGATCCATTTTCGAGGCGCTTGGCCATGTTAATGAGGATCTGGGAGTCTCCTTCCACGACCAGGGGTTGAAGGTTGAGATTCCAAGCGAGAGTGAGCCCTTGCCAGAGTCCCTATAACTCAGCTGAGTTGTTAGTATCCCAGCCTATGTTTCCAAAGTATATCTGCATGGGAGTGCCTTCATGATTTCTTAAAATTCCCCCAAAACCCGCAATTCCAGGATTGCCTTTGGAGGCACCATCGAAGTTGAGTTTATAGGAGCGCTTTGGGGGAGCATTCCATTTGCCTTTGTTGATGTTGCTGCTTTTGGCAAGGCCGTTCTTCTGAAGTTCTTGAGGAAGATGCAGTTGCCAATTGTCTAGGATATTTTTCTCATTATGTAGAGATGGAAGATCCTCCTGCGTCCAAGGTCGGAGCAGCAGTGTTTCTTTGAGATTCCCACAAAACCTCTTCCATATGTCCTCGATCGGAGAACATTGGTTTTTGAATATTTGTTTGTTCCTTTCCTTCCAGATGCTCCAGAGGATTAGACCTGGAATTATGTTCCACAGACAATTGAGGAGCTCGCTTTTATAAGTTTTCTGGGGCCATTGTCTTAAAGAGCTGATTATGTCGTTCTCCATTCTACATATTATTTGACATCTGAAGCTTGCTTTTTCCCATAGCTGATTGGCTAAGGGACATGAGTCCAGGAGGTGTTGGAGAGTTTCCTCATTATGATTGCAATTGTGGCAGATGGATGGACCATGAAAGTTTCTTCTTCTTAATTTATCCCAAGTGAGTATCCTTTTATGTCCTACCAACCAAAGGAAGTAAGAGACTTTGGGCCAAGAATCGAGCTCCCATATTTTGTGCCAGATTGGATCAGAAGGAGTGGAGATGTTGCTTACTATTTTGTATGTCTCTGAAGGAGTGAAGGTACCTTTAGGTTGGTATCCCCATCGAAGGATGTCATTTCCTTCGTCATATCTGATATTTCTTTTCCGAAGCTCCATTTCCAGCTGCTCAGCATCTTGAAGGTTTGTGTTATAGATTAACTGATTACCCTATTTCCATTGCCTGAAGCCGTGCTCCGTTTCCTGCATCCAGTACTGTTGGATCTTTTCTTGCTGCTGCTCCTGCCTGTTGAGTTCTGGAGCTGGGTGCAGAACACTGTTGAGCTTTGGCATCTGGTTCCATGCATCTGTCCAAAATCTTGTTGTTCTGCCATTCCTCACTTCCCAGAAACTATGCTTTTGAATTAATTGGTAGTTCTGTTTAGCTGCATTCCACATAAGCGGGCCTTTGACATTGGGGGTGAACCTGATGAGTTCCTCCGGAGGTCTGTTGTTGGCATATTTGGCTGTCCATAGTTTGACCCAGGGCTTTTCTGGATTAGTAACCATTGCCACCAAATTTTGGCGCTCATGATGGAATTGCTATGCTTTGGGTCTCTGAGACCTATGGCCCCTTTGTCTTTGGGAGTGCAGACAGTGGCCCATTTTACTAGAGCCCATTTACGGTTGGTTGCCGAGCTACCCCAAAGGAAGCCATGCTGAAGATTCCTTATTTTTTTAAAACCCACTTCGGCACTGCAAGGATTGAGAACAGATAGAGAGGCATTGCCTGAAGGACCGACTTGATGAGCACCACTCGATTGGCAAGACTTAAAGTTCTATGAGTCCAGAGGCTAAGACGAGATTCGAGCTTTTCAAGGAGAGATCTCCAAGAAGAATGCTTTATGGCTGAGGCCGTGAGCAGAGCTCCAAGATATTTGGAGGGGAGGGAAGCAGAGGGAAATCCTAAGATGTGGGCAACCGCGATCTTGACAGAGGGAGGAGTGTGAAAGAAGAAAATATTCGACTTGGAGCAGTTGACGTTTGTGCCAGAGGCTTCTGAAAAGTCATTAAGCAGGGTTTTGAAGCAGGAGGCTTCCTGGACAGAAGGGTAACCAAAAAGCATTGTGTCATTGACAAAATGCTGGTGGGAATTAGCAGGGGTATTGTGAACATATAGGCCTTTGAGCTGATGAGAATGGAGGGCATTTTTGATATGACGCCCTAGACCTTCAGCCATTAGCAGAAAGAGGAAGGGGGATAGGGGGCACCTTGCCTGATCCCTCTGGAAGGTTTGAAGGGGCGGGAGGGGATACCGTTTACAAGGATGGAGAATTGAGTTGAGGTAATTAGACTCATGATCCACTGAACCCACATAGAGCAAAAACCAAAGGCTGTAAGCATTTGCTGAATGTAAGTCAAGCTGAGTTTATCAAAAGACGTAGAGAGGTCCAGTTTGAGAAGCATACCTGCCTGCTTGGTGTGCTTGAGGGAGTGGATTATCTCGTGCATGAGGAGAATTCCATCCATGATCTGACGCCCTTCCACATAACCCGACTGTTCTGGGGAGATAAGCAGGGGCAAGAGGGGCTTTAACCGATTCGCAATCACTTTAGATATAACTTTGTAAATGACATTACAAAGAGCAATCAGCCTATGCTTGTCAGGGGTGATAGAATCTTCCTCTTTGGGGATAAGAGCGATGAAGGTTGCGTTTAGAGAGGGAAGCAGCCAATGGAGATCTCTTGATTCTTCTACAATTTTCCAAACCTCTTGCTTTATCAACTCCCAGAAAGTGTGAAAGAACGTGGTGGTGAATGCATCCGGGCCAGGGGCCTTTCCTTCCTTAAGTTGAGACATTGCCTCATCCACCTCCTGAGACAGAATGGAGAGAAGGAGAAGCTCATTGTTCTCCTCCGTGATAAGCCTTAGCACATTGTTGGTTATTCTCTCAATAGCTGGACACTTGTCTCCTTCAGGCTCTCGATGGACTTGAGTGAAGTGATTAAGGAATTCCTCCTCAATTTCCTCGTGCTTCTCTATTTTTTCCCCTCCCTGATTTTGGATGTAAGGGATGCTGTTGTGCATTCTTCACTGAACAGTGGTTCTGTGGAAGAATTTGGTTTTTTGCTCACCTTCCCTCAGCCATATGATTCTGGACTTTTGCTTCCAGTATATTTCCTCCTGTTTCCGCCTTTCCTCCAGTTGGTTGTGGATGCGTCATTCCTGTGCCAGTGTTTCTTCAGTGTGTCCCTTTGTGATTATCTTTTGTTGGAGATTTGATAGTTCCTTGTTTAGTTCTTGTTACGCTGTAAATATGTTGCCAAAGGTCTCCCTGTTCCACCATTTTAGATGACTTTTTAAAAACCTGTGCCTCTGTTGGAACTAAAACATCTTGGACCCTTCAGGCGGGGTGAAGGATGTCCATGTAGTTTTGACAAAGTCTTTAAACAAGGGATGCGAGAGCCAGAACTCTTCGAAGCGGAAAGGTCTTATGGTCAGATTGCCTGGTCTTTGCCATTGGAGAGTTATCGACCAGTGATTCGATCCTGTGTGAGAAAGGATAGCTGCTAAGAAATCTCCTCCAAGGTGAACCGCGTTATCTGATATGAGGAAGCGATCCAGTTTGGAAGCAATTTGATGCCTACCTGCTCTGCGATTTCTCCATGTGAAAGTTCCATTACAAAAAGGCATATCTATGAAAGAGGTGTTCTCAATGAAGTCCTTGAAGTGGGAGTTTTCTTGGTCCACTCTGTTTCTACCCCCAATCTTCTCCTCTAGCTTGGTGATCAGATTAAAATCCCCGCCTATAATCCAGAGCGGGTGCCTCCTATTGTTGTTCAAGGCTTCTATGGTGTAGAGAAGAGAAATTTTACTTCCTGTATCCTGCGGGAAATAAACATTTGAGATATTTCCATGGATGTTCGTACCTAGGATGTGAAAAGCAGCCTGGATGAGATGATGGGAGGTGTGCAAATCTGAAAGAGCTATCGCCTGTGTATTCCATGCTATAGCCAGCCCTCCTAAGGCTCCAGAGGCATCCACCACAACTGATCGACACCCTGGCCACGCCTTGGAGAGAATGCTACCTAATGTTGAGCTGTTACATTTGGTTTCTTGCGAAAGCACATTTGTGGTTTTTCCATTTTAATCATGTTTTTTAACATTTTGAGTTTGCCTGGGTTGTTGAGTCCTCTAACATTCCATGATACCAGCTTCATGGTTTAACTATTGATGGAGGGTTTATAGTACTTCGTCAATTTAGCATACATGCCCGAGTCTACCAGGATTTTCTCGATCTCGATCGTTCGCTGAAGATTCGTTCTTCTTCCTCTCTTCTTGGTACCTTTTGGGGGAGGGTTACCATCCCATTGGCTACCTGGCTATATACCTAGTTGATGCTGATGAAAGGCCCTGGAAATGACCACTTCCAACTTGTTGAGTTGAGCCTCTGGTATGCTGTCATATGCCTTCTTTTTGCATGCCAGTTCTAGCTCTATGATGTCTAAGCCGTTTAGATCTATGCTCTCTGGTTCTTCTTCCATTAGTTTCACTTGGTTGCTTCCCTCCATATTGATCTCAGAGTTTTGAGGGGGGTCTAGCTTTCAATCGACTTCCATATCCTTGCATTTCGCTTCCGTCTCTTTAGGTCCTTCAGAGTGGATTACCAGATTGCTAATGGGGGGTTGAGGTTTGGATGAGGAGGCTGTAGGAGGAGGGTGGGAGGAGGAGGAAGGAGGGGCTGGGGTGGTCTCAAAGATCGAGGGATGCTCATCAGAGGTTCGTGCAAGAATTTCAAAACTGTTCTTTGTGGCTGGGCTGTGGTTATTATTTTGCTGGGTCTTATTCCCATTGTTAGGCTTCTTGTGCGCACACCTTCGACTTGGGGATTTTGTGAAGCCATCTTGGGTTAGGGCTTTTGAGGGTTCAGGAGTAGCGGATTTGGAATTCAGCGGACAATCCCGAAAAAGATGCCCTAGAGAATGGCATTTTCTACATCGAAAGGGGACATGCTCATAGTCCAGAGGTTGAATCCATTCCTCGTCTCGATGAAAGAGACTTACCGATTCTGGCAAAGCTTCATTCAGTCATATGAAGATGCATATGCAGGCGTAAGAGATGTGTATGCGCTTTTTTGTTTCTTTTGCAGCCCTGATATATTCCCCTATTCCATTTCCTATATCTTTGAGAATGTCCTCATCCCAATATTCATCTGGAAGTGAGTACAGTCTGATCCAGACTGGCGCCCATGTGAGGTCTTCCTTGTCCGGGTTAAATCTTGGTATCCAATCCCTTAGATACAGACCCGCTGAGTTGAAAAAATAGGGCCCCTCTCCCAGGATTCTGTATTTTTCCTTCAGATAGAAGAAGATCGTAGTGAAGAAGCCTTTCAGCCCTAGCTGCAGGGTAACCTCTCCTTTAGGTTTCCACTTCGCCGTAATCCAACCATATAAGGGCCTTTCTGTCGAACAGAACCCTATGAACTTCCCAATAAGGGCATGATCCCGCATGTATGCTATTCTCTTGTCAATATTGTGTCCTGGCAGCTCTCTTCTAGGTCGTTCTTTGGCTATAGGCTTGCATGTAGCCGATGAAACTTTCGGAGTTTCCTCCGGTTTCTCCCCACTGTCTTGTGCGGCACTGGCATTGTCCTTCCGCCCTTCTATCCCCTTCTTCCCGTGCTGATGCCTATTCTCTCAGTTCATTATCCCCTTGTAAATGGAACCAAAAACAAAATCCTGTTCAGGACCGTGCAGCGAGTTATTTGCGCTGGGGAGGGCTCTGACGCCCTCCCCTGAGAAGATTCCATTTGTCTTACCTAGTGCCCTGCCACGCTGATGCGAAACAGGTTTCTTAGTCCAGCGCTTGAGTAGATCCAGAGATTTGCAGTCTGCGTCGTGACAGATGATCTCAGAACCCTAATCGTCGTATCCTGCAACCGCTCAGACCCTTTTCAACCTCAACATGAATTCAAATTATTAATATATTAATAAGATAAATTAAATAATGATAATGATTACTATAATAGGGTTTACAAAATAGTAAAACATAAAACATAAAACAAACAAACGATATAGTAATAACATGAATTAAAATTTATTAATGTAGTAATAACAATTATTAATAATGATAATGACTAGTATAATAGTGTTAAAAAATAGTAAACATAATAGAACAAACTAAAAAATAAAAACAAACAATACACTATTAAATTATTAATATAGTAATACATTGATAAAACATTAATATAGTATTAACATGAATTAAATAATGATAAAGATTAGTATAATAGTGTTATTAAATAGTAAAACATAAAACAAAAAAACAAGCAAATAATATAGTAATAGCATGAATTAAATAATTATAATGATTAGTATAATAGTGTTACAAACTAGTGTTACAACATAGTAAAACATAAAACAAACAAACAGACAAACAATATAGTAATAACATGAGTTAAATAAAGATAATGATTAGAATAGTAGTGTTACAAAAAAGTAAAACATAAAACATAAAACAAACAAACAATATAGTAATAACATGAATTAAATAATGATAATGTTTAGTTTAATAGAGTTACAAAATAGTGTTACAAAATATAAAAACATAAAACATAAAACAAATAAACAATATAGTAATAAAATATTAATATAACATAAGATGAATTTCAAATTAATTAATATAGTAAACATAATTAAATTATTAATATAGTAATAACAGAATTAAAATTATTAGTAAGTAATCACATTAATTAAATAATGATAATGATTATATAATAGTAATAAGATGAATTAAATAAT
This sequence comes from Pinus taeda, assembly GCA_000404065.3. NCBI lineage: Eukaryota > Viridiplantae > Streptophyta > Pinopsida > Pinales > Pinaceae > Pinus > Pinus taeda. The sequence goes on along the minus strand of APFE030660945.1, from coordinate 1,346 downwards.
CATAATGATTAGGATAAGAGTGTTACAAAATATTGTTACAATGTAGTGAAACATAAAACATAAATAGTGTTACAAAATAGCAAAACATAAAACATAAAACATAAAACAAACAAACAATATAGTAATAACAATTATTAAATAATAATAATGATTATTGCAATAGTGTCACAAAATAGTAAAACATAAAACATAAAAGAAATAACGATATAATAATAACATGAATTAAAATTATTAATATAGTAATAACATGCATTAAGTAATGATAATTATTAGTATAATAGTGATACAAAATAATAAAACATACAACATAAAACAAATAAACAATATAGTATTAACATGAATTAAATAATGATAATGATTATTATAATGGTGTTACAAATAGCAAAATATAGAACAGAAAAAAAACAAACAAACAATATAGTAATAATATGAATTAAAATTATTAATATAGTAATAAAATCAATTAAATAACGATAACGATTAGTATAATAGTGTTACAAAATAGTAAAGCATAAAACATAAAAAAAAAACAATATTGTAATAACGTGAATTAATATTATTAATATAGTAATAACATGAATTAAAATTTTTAATATAGTAATAACATGAAGTAAGTAGTGATAATGATAATTATAATAGCGTTACGAAATAGTGTTACAAAATAGTAAAACATAAAACATAAGACAAAAAAACAATATAGAAATAACATGAATTAAATAATTATAATGATTAGTATAATAATATTACAAAATAATGTTAAAAAATAGTAAAACATAAAACCTAAAACAAACAAACAATATAGTAATAACATGAATTAAATAATGATAATGATTAGTGTAATAGAGTTTCAAAATAGTGTTACAAAATAGAAAAACATAAAACCTAAAACAAACAAACAATATAGTAATAGCATGAATCAACATTATTAATATAGTAATAACATGAATTAAATAATGATAATGATTAGTATAATAGTGTTACAAAATAGTAAAACATAAAACATAAAACAAACAAACAATATAGTAATAATATGAATCAAAATTATTAGTATAGTAATAAAATGAATTAGATAATGATAATGATAAGTATAATAGTGTTACAAAATAGTAAAACATTAAACACAAAAAAAACAAAAAATATAGTAATAAAATTATTAATACAATAATAAGATGAATTAAAATTATTAGTATAGTAATAACATAAATTAAAATGATTAATATAGTAATAACATCAGTTAAATAATGATAATGATTAGTATAATAGTGTTACAAAATAGTAAAACATAAAACACAAAACAAACAAAAAATATAGTAATAAAATTATTAATACAACAATAAGATGAATTA
>APFE030660942.1:0-30149 GCA_000404065.3 Pinus taeda | reverse complement strand
GTCACGATATGTAGTGATCCGACGGTTCATTCTCTCCTCGGTATTACCGACACTTGATCCGTGGCTTGACACCCGTTTGGTCCATGAATTCTATTTAAAGCGCATGGAGGGTCATTTGTAGGTTAACCGTGCATGAGAGAAGCTTATGTAAATTTTCATTCTTTTATTAATAAATTGCCTGTAGTAGCCACGTTGGCGCAGGCCGTGGACTGTTTCCCTCTCTGAGGGTTTTAACCACGTCAAAATACTGGTGTATTGATCTGTGATCTGTTTGTGAGCGGTGTCCTTTTGGTGTTCTGTCTGAGGAACTTACCCTGTATATTCCTACAAATATGACCACAAGTGCATAAGAATGAGTCCAAAATCCTTGAAAGGGAGTTTTCAATTTGAGGACCACATGGGAGACATAAATCAACCTTGGTTGGATAAAGAAATATATGTATAGGTTCACCCATAATTTTCCCAAACACCATGATAAGTTGTTTCCTAAATTTGACCTAAATACTTCTTAAAATTATAAATACCAAATCAAGAAGTTTATCATGGCTGTCTAGTTAATTAATATTCAACATGAAAATGACAACTGTATTTTCTTATATACATTTGAGAGCAAGGAATCCACATGTTATTTCATCCTACTTATTGGATGTATAGCCAACTTGAATACATTTGAAACTTTCTTTCTTGTTAGGTATCTATACTACTAGTGTAGCCCCTTATTATTATTATTATTGTGCCCCGCAGAAGCCCACTATTGTTATTGTTGTGCCCTTGCATTATTATTGTTATGTAGGCTCTGATTATATTATGACCCCTTAGACTCCTATATATAGAAAGGAGGTCTTGTCATTTGTATCATTTAAGAATTGCTCATTTATGTGATGTAAAGGAGGTTTCCCCCTAAAATAGGCTAATTTTTAAGTCGTTTATCTATCTATTTTTTGATCTAGTTACATAACATTTGGTATCAGAGCTTTAGATTCTATGGTTTCACTACTGCAAATAGGTCATCATGGAATTTTCGATATAATTTTGTTTTTACAAAGCTTTAGAAGCTGAAATTAAAACCACGTGGATTGGAAATTTTGGTGAACTTCATGTACAAATTTCAAATATTGTATCCCTATATTTTTGGAGATATGATCTGAGGAAGTTAGGGTTTATGTAGACTCAAAAATTCCATCTCAAACAAGTGACCTAGGGAAAATATTCATAACATTCTCTTTGAGCATCAGATATAAATTTCATAAAAAGTTACCGAAAAAGGATGGAATTTAGTTTTTTTGGCATTATTTTTAAGGTTGAAGGTCGAAACAGTGACACTTGGCACTCCATTCACATTCGCTCTACTGAACGAGTCTATAATTAGGTCATTGTGGGATATTGGGTATAACTCTCTCTTGAAAAATCCAATATTAGTTTAACTTGTTGGGTTGGAAATAAGACTCAGAGGGATACTAGAGGACAAAATTTCAGATCTTGAAGATTCACGATTACAGAGATACAACAACTATAATATCTAGCTCCTAAAAATCAAGAAAAAGGTGTGTATTTTTTAAATTTTTCATAACTTTTGTTTGAAAAAAATGTTTGAAGTGATTCAAAGGGAATAGTAAAGCATATATGTCATTGTTTGATTTCAAAATGACTCTAAACTAAAAAATGGACACACATAGTAAGAAACCATAAATCTTTCCTATGACACATGAAGGAGAGGAACAAATGCAACATGATATATCAAAATTAAGAGACCAAGTGCAACAATTTTCGCTCTCGCAAAGAGTAACCAAAAATGAAATGGAAGCTAAGATGGATGGTTTGAAGAATGGTTTAAAATCAAACACGGAAGATTTTAAAGATGGATTAAAAGCAATCATAGAAGGTTTGAAGGATTGTTTAAAAGTAGACATGGAAGGTTTGAAAGAAGGTCTGACAAAGTTGCTACAAGAAATGCTTCCTAATAACAAAAATATATTAGATGAAACTCATTATGAGAAAAAAATAAATTGTAATCATGATTTCATAGACTCTAACGTTGGGTTGAAGATGCACCATATTCCAAAGATAGAATTGAGGAATTTTGATGACAAGGATCCCATAACATGGATACTACAGATTGATGACAAGGATCCTGTAACATTGATACTGCAGATTAAGTACTATTTTGATCTCCATAATGTGAAACAAGTACAAAAGGTACGCATTGCAACTTTATATTTATAACTCAATTAGTTTGTATCATATGAATGGCTTTGTTTTCATAAACCACTTGTCACCCGATCAATTTTGACGCAGGAAAATTCCTGCATACCCAGAATCACAACTTCCAATGCATATAGAATGCATCTCAGTAAATGCCCAAATCAAATTTTCAGTACCTGGCAAATTTCCACGGCCTTAACATACAACTCTGCATTGAGTGCTGCAACTCCACACTTTTCTTTGCTTTTACTCAACAACCTTATATCTCCCCTGCAATTTGATAAAATGACGCAGGCATAAACCCGCCAAACCCAGAACCTAATTTGAAGTGCATATAAAAATTCACTACACATTTATATTCCAACCGCATGCCAAGTAATCCACTTACTCGCAACTTCAACTCGTAATTAAATCCCGCTCCACACTTTCTAACTCCATTAAAATTCCCATCTGTTCAAATCATAATAATATGAAAATTTCTCTTAATCAATACACAGAATCTAACATACCTTATGATCTCTGCAAATTTATAATTCACTTTCCACCTTATTCAGATCTAGCAAAAACTGTCGAGGTAAATGGAATTCCCCACTCTAATTGCTGGATTCTGGTGACTTTTTGAATTCATCACGTTTTGTTTCAAATGCTTTAATCACCTTCAGAGTTTGATGCATTCACTGCACTAGACCATAATGAAACCCACAAATGAACCAACAAAATCCACAATTCCGATGTGATTTTCAATCAGAAATCGGAAATTCATTACGATTCAAAGTCACCTTCCCATCAATGATATGATACCGCCTCATATCCGATCTTAATTCAAACAAATTTAATACATATCGCGTCCAGCTCCCATTGTAATGAATTGCAATATGGAATGATTCCGACCTGATGCAAAGAATGATATGGACCCGATCTTGCCGATGACCAAATTTCATAACATTTTCCTTCCGTATTCTATTGTCATACGTTGCGATATGACAATATCTCTCCGATCCGAACCGGTGGCTATACACAGGACCGATACATCAACAAAGTCGACTGATATAACTCTTAAATCTGTTTTAAAGCTCCAATATATGATTACGCCAATTCTCTGTGTTAATAGCTGTCGCAACACGCAAATTCAATCAATGCCAGAATTTATTCAAACACATAATTCTTACTGTTGAAATGAAAACACAGGTTTTCCCCATTCCTTCGATTTCACAATCATACGATACTCATATTCCACCATTTGTCATTCGATGCACGCAAACCATAATTGCATTCAAAGAATGAAACAAAGTCTCGCCCTTTCCTCCGCTCCAAAGTTTCGATCCGATCCAAATTGGAATTGGAGATTGCCAAAACTGAATGTTAGTTGATTCATGACCGATCTACAATGTTGATTCGGACTTTCGGACCTGATACAATTCTGAATTGAATTGTGAATTAATTTAACTCCGCTCCAAGATTCCGCGAATTCCTTTCATGCCATTACTCTGCGTTAAAGACTTATTTCAATCCACGAATTTAAACAAAACCAGGTTTACCTTCAACACGGAAATCTTACCATTGAAATTAAAAAAACCACAGTCCACAACCATTTAAATTGAATGCACAGCAAAACAAAGCTCTGACTTCCACGATTCATCATAAATCAAATGCACAACAAACAACACTCTAACTTCCACGATTTATAATTAAGCACACAACACAATTTTATCAATAATATTGAGAAAACAAAGTCTCACCTCAGGCCCAGTATACAAGAAATTGACTTCTGTCCAAAACAACTCATACCCATCTCAGAGCTCTCTCTCCATACAAGAACACTCCCTCTCTGCAAAGATCTCTTTGCTTATTACAATTTCCTCTCATTAATCCTTCCACTAATTCTGCTAACAAATCGATAACATAATTTTCAATTTTTAAAACTCTAACAGAATTCCCTATTTACTAGCTCTCATGCACACTTGTTTAACAAACCTTATCTCTAATTTAAAATAACAAAATATCATACTTATCTCAATAACAAACTGTTTGAGAAGTTTTATCCTTCTCAGTAATCCCGAATTCGACCAAACAGTTAATGAATTTTACTGTGATTAGCCACAACATGTGGACAATCCTCCACATTGCTGGCTAATGTCGATGCTCCTGCATCAGACTCCCGAAGTTTAAATTAACCATGATCTCCTGATCATGCAATTTTGTTCCATGTCCTCCTGGATCCCATACTTGGTTTGATAATTTGTCCTTGGTTACTGCTGTTTTTGTTTGTCCTTCAAGTCTCCATCCTTTATGCTGTAATGCCTCACTATCTACTGCTGTCCTTTTCGCATATTTTGTTGCTGTTTTGCTCATTCCAATTTGCAATTTCCCATTCCCTTCACCTGTACCATTTCTTCCAGCCAATCTTCCTTTCTTCTTTTGTCCTGTGTTTGTTTTACTGGAATGCTGTAGTATGAGTTTCCATAACTCATCCAATTCTTTGTCCATATTACTTCTCATGTGTTGAATACTATTCTCTTGCAACTGATTGTGTTCTTGAATTATAATCTCATAATTTCTGTGCCAATATCCTTTCATATACATTTCTAAAATGTACAAATGCCTTTTCCCAGGTTCTTCTTCTGGTTTGTTATTCATGACTTCATCATTCCTTGCTTCAAACTCCAGCATACCTTCCATTAATCCGATCTATTCTTCTTGGTTCAAATTGACTTCACACTGCCCTTTTCCTGCATGTAAATCTTCATCAAAATTAATCAACTCAATAAACACAAATGCTTTACTTGGCTTCCTCATCAAAAGATTCGACTTATACCACAAATCTGCCATCTCATATGGAAGTTCTCTCAAAAGTTCTGCACAATCTGCAATATTTGTCTTTAATCTTTCTTTACTCTGGCTTTCTCCAAGGTCAATGATCCTCAATGACTGCTCAATCTTCAATAGCTCAGTGTATCCTTTGATTTCACTAATTCTTTTTCCATCCTCCTTATTCTGCATATGACTATGAGTAGTCATTTCTTCAACAGTCTTCAATAACTGTTTGTCTTTCCTCAAGTTGATATGACCTGCAAACACACAACAACCTTCAGTTTTCAAAATACAATACCTTCCACTTTCTTTTGATGCTTTAAGAACCAATCCTCCATCATAGATCTTATGGATTTCAGCGGATCCTTCTTGCTATGACCCCATTTCTCTGAGTCTTTCCTTCCTCAACAAATCAATATGAATTTGTTCAAGTTCCCTGGACTCATTCATCAGCTTACCATTCCACCTCTGTTGCAATAACTTCCACTTCACTGTTATCTTCAGTTTGCATCTGTATCTTCGGTCTTCTCTTGTATTTCTTTGTACTACCAGACCAATTTCTAGTTCTTCATTTTGCTGCTAGTTTCTATACTTCTGCAATTTGATGCCTTCCTCAAATTCACTCTCATGTAGTTGATCATTCCTTCCAAATTGTTGGTTACTTCCATATTCATTTTGCTGAGTTAATATTTTTGTCTCCTTCATACCTCTAAGGACATAACTTCCTTGTTTCTCCTGATCTTTCATCTCATATTCACCTTCATATAATCGCTGCTCAATTTCTCTGATTTCAGCATCATCTTTTTTCTGGCAATCCTCTTGAGTTGACCTATTTTCTACATCATCATATTGCAAGAATCTTTCATCAATTCCATTAAACAAATTCATTGGTTTACCTTCTTGTAGTCCCACTATGGAATTATCATTAGACTCCTCATCTGACTGTTTCACACCAAACAGAATTTCATCTATGAACTCCTTCTGTTGCAATAGATCAATGCCTTCTTCCTCTAAAAGGGATTCACTATGATACTTTACCTTAAGAGCTTCATTCTTGTTTGTGACAATTTCATCCGACTGTCCATCATCCTCTGCATATCTTGCAGACATACACAAACTATAAGAATCAAAATAACAAGGCTTCATTGCCTCATCTGCTTCCTTTGTCAACATATCTTCGAATTGTTTTGAACTATGCCAATAGTCCATGCAATCTTCAGATGACCTCTCATTATCCTCTTCCCCCAACATTTCACCTTGTTCAGGTCTACAAATGGAAACTTCCAATTCTTCTTCTACTTCTCTGAATTTCTCTGATTCCTCTTGAGCACTCAATATTTGCTCAATCTTTCTCCATTCTTCTTCTATCTCTAACTTCACTTACTGATTTCTCCTTTCCCATAGCCTTTGCCATTTTACTCTTTTCCTCATGGTCCAACCATTATTCTGGTCTTTAATATTTCTCTGCAGCATCTTCATCAATATTCCAATCTGGAAATTTATCTCAGCTTTCTCTCAGTCAAACACTTCTTAACTCATCCTCATGCTTTTTGCCTTGGCACCTTCCTTTCTGTTGTGGCTTCTTTGTGAACTTCTGCTATGACTATCTGTAGTCATTTTCTACTCCTCTCCTCCCATGAGCTTCTCACTCCTCTGCAACAGTAAGTCCTCCTTACTGCAATCTTACCTCACTAAGCTTTCCTCACTCAATCTTTTGGTAAGCACGATCCCCTATCTGGAATCTTCTCTCTGAGCAACACCTTTGCTCCCTCTACGCTTCTGCAATCTTTCACTTTCTCTTTCGAGAACAATTCAATTGTCCTCTGTCCAATCTCTTGTTGGATTCTTCAGGTTCACTGCCACTTCTAAGGACTTTCTCTATTCTGCTTTTAAGAACTTATCTGGTTCTTCTCTCACAACTTCTCTTGGTCTGTATCGCTGCAGTCTTCACTCTTTCAACAGAGCCTAGCTCTGATACCAAAATTGACGCAGGAAAATTCCTGCATACCCAGAATCACAACTTCCAATGCATATAGAATGCATCTTAGTAAATTCCCAAATCAAATTTTCAGTACCTGGAAAATTTCCACGGCTTTAACATACAACTCTGTGTTGAGCGCTGCAACTCCACACTTTTCTTTGCTTTTACTCAACAGCCTTATATCTCCCCTGTAATTTGATAAAATGATGTAGACATAAACCTGCCAAACACAGAACCTAATTTGAAGTGCATATAAAAATTCACTTCACATTTATATTCCAACCGCATGCCAAGTAATCCACTTACTGGCAACTTCAACTCGTAATTAAATCTTGCTCCACACTTTCTAACTCCATTAAAATTCCCATCTGGGCAAATCATAATAATATGAAAATTTCTCTTAATCAATACCTAGAATCTAACATACCTTATGATCTCTGCAAATTTATAATTCACTTTCCACCTTATTCAGATCTAACAAAAACTATCGAGGTAAATGGAATTCCGCACGCTAATTGTCGGATTCTGCAGACTTTTTGAATTCATCACGTTTTCTTTCAAATGCTTTAATCACCTTCAGGATTTGATTCAGTCGCTGCACTAGACCATAATGAAACCCACAAATGAACCAACAGAATCCACAATTCCGATGTGATATTCCATCAGAAATCAGAAATTCGTTACGATTCAAAGTCACCTTCCCATCAGTGATATGATACCGCCTCATATCCGATCTTAATTCAAACAAATTTAATACATATCGCGTCCAGCTCCCATTGTAATCAATTGCGATATGGAATGATTCTGATCCGATGCAAAGAATTATATGGACCCGATCTTATAGATGACCAAATTTCATAACATTTTCCTTCTGTATTCTATTGTCATACGTTGCGATATGACAATATCCCTCCGATCCGAACTGGTGGCTATACACAAGACCGATACATCAACAAAGTTGATTGATACAACTCTTAAATATGTTTCAAAGCTCCAACAGATGATTATGCCAATTCTCTGTGTTAATAGTTGTCGCAACACGCAAATTCAATCAATGCCAGAATTTATTTAAACATAGAATTCTTACTGTTGAAATGAAAACACAGGTTTTCCCCATTCCTTCAATTTCACAATCATACGATACTCATATTCCACCATTTGTCATTCGATGCGTGCAAACCATAATTGCATTCAAAGAATGAAACAAAGTCTCACCCTTTCCTCCGCTCCAAAGTTTCGATCCGATCCAAATTGGAATCAGAGATTGCCAAAACTGAATGTTAATTGATTCATCACTGATCTACAATGTCCATTCAGAATTTCGGACCTGATTCAATTCTGAATTGAATTGTGAATTAATTTAACTCCACTCCAAGATTCCGCGAAGTCCTTTCATGCCATTACTCTGTGTTAAATACTTTTTTCAATCCACAAATTTAAACAAAACCAGGTTTACCTTAAACACGGAAATCTTACCATTGAAATTAAAAAAACCATATTCCACAACCATTTAAATTGAATGCACAGAGACACAAAGATTTGACTTCCACGATTCATCATAAATCAAATGCACAGCAAACAACGCTCTGACTTCCACGATTTATAATTAAGCACACAACACAATTTTATCAATAATATTGAGAAAACAGAGTCTCGCCTCAGGCCCAGTGTACAAGAAATTGACTTCTGTCAAAAACAACTCATACCCACCTCGGAGCTCTCGCTCCATACAAGAACACTCCCTCTCTGCAAAGATCTCTTTGCTTATTACAATTTCCTCTCATTAATCCTTCCACTAATTCTGCTAACAAATCGATAACATAATTTTCTATTTTTAAAACTCTAACAGAATTCCCTATTTACTAGCTCTCGTGCACACTTGTTTAACAAACCTTATCTCTAATTTAAAATAAGAAAATCTCATACTTATCTCAATAACAAACTGTTTGAGAAGTTTTATCCTTCTCAGTAATCCCAAATTCGACCAAACAGTTAATGAATTTTATTGTGATTAGCCACAACATGTGGACAATCCTCCACATTGCTGGCTAATGCCGATGCTCCTGCATCAAATTTTTACGGAGCAAATGATAGAAAATTATAAGGATACAAAGAGCAACACCTTATTTAGCTAATTGATAAATATCAAACAAAATGGTTCAATGATGGAGCACATTCAGGACTTCCAAAAATTTAATATAAAGGTAAATGATATTCCATAGGAATGTAGGATTGGTGTCTTTATAGGGACTTTAAAGGATAACATCCAACACTAGGTTTTCCTTTCAAAACCTGATTCATTGGAGAAGGCATTCATGGTGGCAAGAAATTTTGAAAGAAAAAATATGGAAACAAGGAAGTCTACCACTCACAACTATAAATATGGAAGACTTTCTACTCCTAGCCTTCCACAACCTACAAGTTTGACACTACAACAATTGGAAGAAAAAAGAGAAAATGGATTTTTTATAGTTGTGATAGAAAATATACTAAAGGTCATAAGTGTGCTGAGAAGAAATTATTTTACATAGATTATGAAGAGGAGGAAGAAAAGGAACAAGAAACATCAAAAGAAGAGGATATACAATAGCAACCAACCCTAGAGAAAGAAGAAGGAAATGTTAAAACAAGAGGATATACACCAAGAACCAACCCTAGAGAAAGAATAAATGAATCCAACCATATCTTGTAATGTGTTGGCAGGAATTACCACTCCTCAAACTCTCAAGATAGAAGGACATATCAAGAAGAAAAAGGTAATATTGTTGATTGATTTGGGTAGTACCCACAATTTTGTTCATTGTAAGATAGACAAGGAATTTAGTTTCTTCATATATCCCACGCCAAAGTGTCAAGTGATGGTTGTAAATGGAGGAACTATAAATTTCTCCAGAAAGTGCCATAGCATCAAGATAACCATGGAGGAATATGTAGGAATATGTATTGAATAGTCCAATGCTTTTCATTCCATTGGGAGGTGTTGATGTTTTACTAGGAGTCCAATGGTTACAATCTTTGGGTACAATAACTTTTAATTTTCGAGAACTTTTCTTGAATTTTTTTTGGGAAGGAAAGGAAGATGAATTAAGGGGTATCGCAGGGAAACCATGAAAATGAATCATCTCTAATCGCATGGAAAAACTTATAAAGAAAGAACAATGGGGAATAATTGCACAATTATACTCACTAGAGATTCAAACACAAAAATAATCTATTTTTGCAAATCTCTAAAAGTTTTGTTAAAAAATTTGAAGGTATTTGAGACTGCCAAAGGATTCCCACCTATTCGTGATCATGATCATTCTATTCATTTGATTCCAAGAAGTGTTCCTCCGAGTATCAAGCCTTATATATATCCCTATGCCCAAAAGAGTGAAATTGAATGTATGGTTGCTGAAATTCTAGAGGCTGGTATAATTCAACCTAGGCAAAGTTATTTCTATGCTCCAATAGTATTGTCTCATAAGAAGGATCGATCATGGTGCATGTGTTTAGATCATGTTGAAAATAGCAACAAGAAATAATAAAAATAGAATTCCATAATATTCCAATTTTAATTTGTCCTTGAATTAAAATTGAGAATTATAATTCGAATTTAGTCTCACCAGCTGCTTGAAGAATAATTAATTAATTCATCTTGAGTTAATTAGTTGGAGAAATTCAGGTTAGAAGTCTTTCTGAAGTCATGCAACAGTTATCCCTTAAATTAAGGAGATTATCCCTTAATTAAGGAGATAAGATTGAGTTATATTTGAGTTGTAATTAGTTACCTCAGTTTACTAAGTTAAATCCAGTTAAATTAGATCCAAATTGTTTGAGGAACTAATTGTGAGTTCAATTAGTTAATGCATGCATGCATCCAACTACTGTACTCCAGATAACTGAAGATCTCTCATCAGTAACTCATGCATTTCTATTCTAAGAAAGACCCAATTGAGATTAAAAACATGGATAGTGTACTATTAGTTGCATGTTTTCTCCTATAAAGGAGACTCATCCATGTAGTCAAGGTAAGGTTCCTTGAGGATTGCGTAGTTTTGATAGGGTGTGAGATCAATGTTCCACTTGGTTAAGATTTTTCCACTTGGTAGCAGGAGGATCACCTAGGAGAAACAACGCAAGTAAATTGGAGCTTGGAGGCTAGAGGAGAAGGCTTGTGAGAAGCTTTGATTGCTTGTGAGAGGAGAAGGCTTGTGAGAAGCTTTGATTGCTTGTGAGAGGAGAAGGCTTGTGAGAAGCTTTGATTACCTATGATCATCCAAGAGGATTGTAGTGAGAGCTGGCTAGCTGTGAGAGCTAAGGCTTTGTATAATTATGATGTATTTCCACCTTGTATGATAATACAGATAGTGGGGTTTTTAGTTAAGGCATTACCCTCAGTATTTTCTATGTTTCATGTGCATTGATTCTTCTTCTCATGGTTATATGTGTTCAGCACTAATTCAACTCAATCTTTAAGCTTCCGCAAGTTTGATAGTATAAGTAGATTATAGTATTTTTCTTTGGTATATTGCATTATCGAGTTAATCTCCAGTCATATTTTCTACATAGATCTCAGAGGTAGATTTGTAGAGAATTTGTAGGAAATTCTACATGGTATTGGAGCTAGGCTTATCGGAGCTAAGTTTATCGGATCTGTGAACAGTATACAGAGAAGAGAATTTGAAGTCTGATGTTTGGGGTGCCAGGTGAAAATCAAATTCTTGTCATACTTCAAGGTTGGCCAATGGCATTCTATGGCTTAAGACTCGAGTATGCCTTGGAAGGCAGCTCGAATTACATAGCATGGAAAGATTGCATGGAGGTTGTATTAGAAGACAATGGGTTGAAGGATTTCATTGATCAAGAAATCCCAAAGCCAAGTTCAACTAATGAACAAGATTTGGCTGAGTGGAAGAAATGTGTGGCGAGGGCGACACAGATCCTTGAGGGAGTTCGAGACCATATTGTCTTGAGTCTCCATGGGAAGGATACTCCATATTCAATGTGGAAGACATTGAAGGACCTCTACCAGAACAGTAGTGACCAGAGGGAATTGCCGCTCAAGGATAAGCTTCGAAGAATCAATATGGAGAACGATGATACTATTTCCACATATCTGAACAAGCTCACCACTTTTAGAGATGAGCTTGATAGTGTGGGAATAACTACCATCGATGATGATATGATGAGCCTCGCTCTCCTTGGCCTTCCAAAGAGCCTGAATAGCTACCAGGGCTCTTTGAATAGAAGGGAGAAACTACCGAATTGGGAACGATTGTGGTCAGATTTGATGCGGGAGGAGATCAGGAGGAGCACACGAGATGGTTCTTCATCCAAGCATGATGATGAAGAAAATCTGGCCTTAGCAAGTAAGGCAAGGAAAGGGAATGGGAAGGCGTCCCATTCCGAATCTAATTCTTCTCACGGAAGGAAGAAGGGTGACAAGTCTAAAGTGGGATGATTTAATTGTCACAATATGGAACATTATGTGACTAATATCCCATCGAATAAGTCCAAGAATGGATCCTCGGAAGGATCGGAAGGTGAGGCATTAGCCTCTCAGTTCGAAATGGAGTTTACACTTGTCGCATGCATGGTGTTATCAATGATGGGTTGTGTTCGGTATATTGACATTAGAGCCTCATTGCACTTGACCGGTGATAAAAGTTTATTCAATGCCTTATAGTAGAAATACCTCAAGATGCACATAGAGATGGGTGACTACGAAAGGTATAGTGTTTCAAAAGTGGGCACGATTGCTTTTAAGTGGGAGCATGGAGATCCTATCACCTTGAAAGATGTGAAGTACATGCCTAGATTGAAGAAGAAATTGGTATCAATTGTGATGTTGGAGGACAAAGGCTACAATGTTTTTTTTAGTAAGGGAAAGGTTTTCCTTAGACACATCACCACAGGACAGGTGAAACAAATCGGTTCATGAGTTAAGAACTTGTATGCGCTTGAGGTTCAAGATGCATGAAAAGCCTGGAGGAGCAAGGCAAATGTTAGAGACTTGGTGGTTGAGAGGGAGAGTAAATTACCTCTCAACATGCAGTTCCAGAAGGAGTCTCAAATAATTGTGGAGGAGCCACAATTGGATAAGTGGGCAGAGGGATCACATGCAACCATAACTCCAGGTGTGAGGTGGGGTGATGTGAAGTGATAGTCTCAAGAAGGCTGTAATTGGGCAGGGTACATTGAGAGGTTTTATCTCATGGATCATACCTTGCTACAGGAGCCCAAATTACATAGTAGCGGGAGGAATTAGTGGGATTGATGCAGTTAGAGATCAAAGTGACATACGCTAGAGCAGTCGGATACTAAAGAGCATAGAGAAGGATTGACAACAATGTATAAAGGCTAAGTTAGCAGAAGTGCAAAGTTTTCAGTCGACAAAGGTAATAACAGTTAGAGACTTTGATGACAGATGCATCATACTGATTTAGGTTGGATGTTTTTTTGTTTCTAGAGTTGTTGGTGCAACAACACTAGAGAGAAGTGTTGCATACAGAAAATTCCAAAGGATCGGTAGTCGGATCGAGTTGAATTCCTTTCTTGTTGAGAGGGAGTGTTGAAAATAGCAACAAGAAATGATAAAAATAGAATCCAGAATATTCCAATTTTAATTTGTCCTTGAATTAAAATTCGAATTTAGTCTTACCGGCTGCTTGAAAAATAATTAATTATTTCATTTTGAGTTAATTAGTTGGATAAATTCAAGTTAGAAGTATTTCTAAAGTCATGCAACAATTATCCCTTAAATTAAGGAGATTATCCCTTAATTAAGGAGATAAGATTGAGTTATATTTGAGTTCTAATTAGTTATCTCAATTTACTGAGTTCAGTCCAGTTAAAATAGATCCAAACTATTTGAGGAGCTAATTGTGAGTTTAGTTAGTTAATGCATGCATACATCCAACTAGTGTACTCCAGATAACTGAAGATTCTTTCATCAGTAACTCATGCATGTCTATTCTGAGAAAGACCCAGTTGAGATTAAATACATGGACAGTGTACTATCAGTTGCATGTTTTCTCCTATAAAGGAAACTCATCCATGTAGCTAAGGTAAGGTTCCTTGAGGATTGCGCAAATCTGACAGGGTGTGAGATTAGTGTTCCACTTGGTTAAGAGTTTTCCACTTGGTAACAGGAGGATCACTCAGGAGAAACAACACAAGGAAATAGGAGCATGGATGACAGAGGAGAAGGCTTATGAGAATCTTTGATTGCCTATGAGCATCCAAGAGATTTTTACTAAGAGCTGGCTAACTGCGAGAGCTAAGGCTTTGTATAATTCTGATGTATTTCCACCTTGTATGATAATAAAGATAGCGGGGTTTTTAGTTGAGGCTTTCCCTTGAGTATTTTATGTGTTTCATGTGCATTGATTCTTCTTCTCATGGTTATATGTGTTCAGCTCTAATTCAGCTCGATATTTAAGCTTCTGCAAGTTTGATAGTAGAAGTATATCTGAAAGGTAGATTTGTAGAGAATTTGTAGGAAATTCTACATATTATAGGAGGTCAAAAAGCTCATTATTAAAGAGAAATTTCCCATTCCTGTCATTGATGAATTTTTGGATGATTTACATGTAGCAATTTACTTCACCAAGTTGGATCTTCATTTAGGATATGATCAAATTAGAATGAAGACTGAAGACATTCTGAAAACAACATTTATAACTCATGAGGGGCATTATGAATTTTGGGTCATGTCTTTTGGCACTACAAATACACCTTCTACATTTCAAGGTTTGATGAATACCATTCTCAAACCCTTCCTTAGAAAATTTGTGTTAGTATTTTTTGATGATATACTAATCTACAACATCTTGGAAGGATCATGTTCATCATGTTGACAGTGTTCTCAAACTATTGGAGGAGAAACGATTATATGCAAAAACCTCCAAATTTTTCTTTTTAGTATAGGAAGTGGAATATCTGAGTCATATTGTATCTCATGAGTGTGTTAAGGTAGGCCCTAACAAAATTAATGCCATTAAGGAATGGGAAATCCCTACAACCACAAAGAATCTTCAAGGATTTCTCTGGTTGATAGGGTATTATTGCAAGTTTGTTAAGAATTGTGGGAGAATAGCAGCACCTCTTATAACATTACTGAAGAAAGATGCATTGTATTGGACTCCAGAAGCAACTAAGGCCTTTGAACATCTTAAAGAGGAAATGTGCCAAGCATTAGTATTAGCTACGCCAGACTTCACAAAAACCTTTATTGTGGAATGTGATGCCTCAAGAAATAGAATTGGTGTTGTTTTAATGCAAGAAGGAAGACCCATTTATTTTGAAAGTTGTCCAATCAAAGGAAAGTATTTACACAAACCTATTTATGAGAAGGAAACATTGGCAATACTACATGCACTAAATAAATGGCGACCTTACCTAATGAGAAGACACTTCAAGGTAAAAATAGATTATGATAGTATTAAATACTTTTTGGAACAAATATTATCTTGAGAAGAGCAACAAGAATGGGTCACAAAGATGTTGGGTTATGACTTTGAAATTATCTACAAAAATTGGAACAAAAATGTTGTTGCAGATGCACTCTCAAGAAAGGATGAGGATGTGGAAGAATTTATTTGTGCCATTTCAATTATCCAACAAGAGTGGGTAGCCAAAGCAAGGGGTGAATGGAAAAATGATGAAGAAGTGTGGATGCTGATCCAAAATTCGCAGCAAGATCCTAGTATATATTATACATTTAGCTAGAAAAATGATTCATTACGGTACAAAGATTGCTTATATCTTGGTAAGAATTCCCAACTCAAACAAAATATTCTTTTGGAATTGCATGCCTCTCCCTTAGGAGGCACTTAGGATTTTTAAAAACATACCATAGGGTCAAGAAGGATTTTCTTTTGGAGGGCCTTAAATTTGATATTCAAAAGTTTGTAGTGGAATGTTTGGTTTTCCAAAAAAATAAAGTTGAGACGATTAAGACCCCAAGTTTGTTACAACCTTTAGCCATTCCAAGTCAATGTTGGGAGAAGGTTTCAATGGATTTTATCAGAGGTTTAACCAAGTCCGAAGGAAAGAGTGTCATCATGGTGGTAGTTGATAGACTTACCAATTATGCACATTGTTGTGCATTCTCTCATCCATTTAAAGCAAATAAACATGCTACTGAATTTATGGAAACAATTCAAAATCTACTTGGAAACCCAAAGATTATTGTAAGTGACAGAGATCCCATTTTCAGAGGAAATTTTTGGACGAAATTATTTTCTTTTCTGGGTACTCAATTAGCTCATAGCTCATCTTATCATCCTCAATCTGATGGGAAAACGAAGATATCGAACAATTTTTTGGAATGATATCTTCGTTTCTTTGTATCTGATAAAGAGACACAATGGGTCAAGTGCTTACCTCTAGTTGAATGGTGGTATAACACTTCCTTCCATATTGCAGCAAAAATGACCCCATTCATGGCACTTTATGGATATCATCCACCATCAATGACATCATCTTTAAGACAAAATTCTAAGGTTCAAACAATGGAAGATCACATAGAACATAAACAACAAGTTCTCCAACTCTTAAAGGATAACCTCACTTTGGGCCAGAATCGAATGAAACAAGAGGCATATCAACATTGGAGTGAAAGAATTTTTGATGTAGGAAACTAGGTATTTTTATGGCTACGGCCATACAAACAAATGTACCTCAAGCAAGCTGTGAAGGATAATAAATTATCACCAAATTATTATGGTCCTTACAAGGTGTTGCAAAAGACTGGCACCATGGCATACAAATTGGAGCTTCTTGCATCTTCTCGAGTGCACCCAATTTTCCATTTTTCATGCTTTAAGAGGGTTACAGGTGACAAGCTCCCAGTTCAAATAATATTGCCAAAACTTGACAAGGAAGGAAAAATAATATTGGAACCTAAATTAATCACAGAAACAAGATCACGACAACTACGAAATCAATGAAATTACGAGTATCTCATCAAGTGGAAGAACTTACTCTATGAAGATTCCACATGGGAGGATGATAATTTTATACAAAAGCATCCATAACTACTCAAGTGTTGAGGACGAGACTTTTTTGAAGGAGAGGGGCATGTTAGGTCCCTATACTACTATTGTAGCCCCTTATTGTTATTTTTATGTCCATGTAATCCCCATATTGTTATTATTGTGCCCCATATAAGCCCACTATTGTTATTGTTGTGCCCTTGCATTATTATTTTTATGTAGGCTCTAATTATATTATGACCCCTTAGACTACTATATATAGAAAGGAGGTCTTGTAATTTTTATCATTTAATATTTTTTCATTTATATGATTTAAAGGAGGTTTCCCCCTCGAAGAGGCTAATTTTGAAATCG
Source organism: Pinus taeda (assembly GCA_000404065.3). Classification (NCBI taxonomy): domain Eukaryota; kingdom Viridiplantae; phylum Streptophyta; class Pinopsida; order Pinales; family Pinaceae; genus Pinus; species Pinus taeda. The sequence continues at coordinate 12,821 of APFE030660942.1, read as the reverse complement.
TTGATTTATTTCTTTTTTGATCTGGTTACTTAACATTTCTAGAAAATTTTGGAGAACCATCCATGAAAATGACCTTGATGGTACGATTTGTTTCTCTATCCACCGATCCAACCAAAAATATTAAATACTTTGTGAAATGTCAACACTTAATAGGTTCAAGGAAGGTACAGAACATTCCATTAATCTATAAAAATAAGGCTTTGTGAATGCTCTACTTGCCTATACATCCATAAAGTTTAAAATATTCTTTAGGGAAACCATACCTAAGATGATAATAGAGGAAAAAAATATTGAGTTAGAAATAATGGATTGTAATGAGATTCATTTGAAAAAATATCAATCTATGAACTGAATATAGGCTAATAGAGCCACACCTAGAGTTGAGCAAGGAAATACGGAGTTCACTATATTAGGATATATCTAAAGAATGATTAAGAAAATCACCAATGAATTGATTTATATAAAGAGAAATGGAAGGGAAGGAATAAGCAAACCCATGCCTTATAGACCCTTCATTAGGAGACCAAGTCCTTCTGGTCTAGCTATCAAGCTACCCCCATCCAATATTAATATAGATTTGGATGATGTCGCCATGAACAACTTCTATAATTACTACCAAGAGAATCATTCCAAGAATACTTGTCCTTAGTGTAAAAATTCCATGAAATCAGTAGCCGATATGTTTTACTAAAAAGACAACCATTTTTATTCGTAACAAGAATTATCCTAGAGTTCATTATGATGCACATATAAAATATTTGAAATTCATCTTCAAATGATTGTTTTATGGGATCAACATTAGGGGAACAAAAATCAAACCTATATTGCAAGGAGATGTACTTTGAAAAGTAAATGTCCTACCCCAATTTTAATTGATGTGAATGTTATCCAATCCATGCTTTCAAAGAAGACACATCACATCTCACTCAGAATTAACCTCCTTGGGTATTACAACACATTCCTAACCCTTTTCCACATCCAAGAGTAAAACTTGTGTAACCCATATAATACAATGTTGTAGAATACCTAAAGAAAATGAAATGAAACATCTTAGTCATGGATGTATATAAAATGAGCCTATAATTGTAGTAGTTGGTGATTAAGGCTCTATTAGAAGATCCACTTTATTCCTTAGACCATATCATTAACACAAATGTTTATAAATTGAATAGGAGAAGAAAAATCCAAACTCTCCCATTCCTAGTAACTTTCTAAAATTTCAACCAAAATCTCCATAATTGCATTGTCAATTATGGACCCTCTATGAAAGTTATTCCCTATTCAATGCATCAAAACCTTGGGGTCACCCATTACAAGAGCTCTAAAATGATCATATATATTGATTTAATAGAGGTGAAAGTTAAAATGGATTTGGAATAATTCCTCATTAGGTTTCCTATAGATCCCTGAGTCCACCAAATCATTGAAATTGTAATAGTAGATGTCGCTAGAGCTTATGAAATTCTATTAACTAGGGATTGATATACTAATCCATGGGTATGTTTCACATTTAACTAGTCTCATATTTAGTTTTCATTGAAAGGGGTACCTTATAAAAATCAAGGTACATGAAAAAACTTCACTCAACTTGAAATGCCAAATGAGCCATCTCCTATGCATTTTCGACTTTGGAAAATTATATCGTAAATTATTTTTTGGAATCTTCAACTACCAACCATATCTACTCAATATTGACCAATATAAACTTACCATTACAAAGTACAATTATTATGAAGAGAAATCACATGTACATGCTCTAAAAATATTATCATCCAAATTTGTCACCACAACTTAAAATGTCTCACTGAATCTAAACCTTGGGTCTCTAATTTTTATTCTAGTGGATCTAAATCCACAAAGGGAGTATGACTTGGATGTCTTGTTTTATATATTTTAGGAAAAAGGATCTTCATCTCATGTAGGATTGAGTTGGAACGTACTAACAATATTGTTGATGATGAATCTCTGATCCAGTGGTTCATAAAAGGATTAGATCTAAGGGATCACATCATTAGAGTGTTTAGATATTTTATGCAATTCCAAATATGATTTGTCATATATTGTAATTCCTAGCACCTTAAGTTCCGTCAGTAAGAGGCCTTAGCCTTAATCAATTATTTCTAGGCTTACAAAAATAATGTCATTCCCCACAATCAAAACCAAAAACATGATTTGTTAACTATGGTTGCTTGAAGGCTCTCATCATTTGAATATTTTGAGAAATGTAAGTTCTTAGTGGACCTACTATTTATACCTTCCAAAACCACAACCAAAAACCTGATTTGTTAACCATCGTTGCTTGAAGGCTTTCACCATTTGAATATTTTTAGAAATGTAAGTTCTCAGTGGACCTATTATTTATACCTTCCATCCTTAACAACATGAAAACTTGGATAGTTTTTAATGATTTCTCTCACATTACTCAATTCCAGCAGACAATGATACCTTCAAGGACTTAATGATTAATAAGGAGCTCTATAGCACTGAAATGGAAAAAGATTCAAACATGTTATCCAACATTATATCCTAAAAATTTACATCCTTAAGGAAAATTTTCAATTTGTAAAACAAATTTCACAAGCCTACTAATGAAAAGGTCCATAAATCAATGTTAATTATCAAACAATCATTTTGGACTACCCCGGTAACCCTGGGAATGTAGATCTCAAACCAAACTATTCTAAGTAAAAAAAGTAAGTGTTCTAGAAACTCTTTAAAGGTACCAAGACATATTTTCATGGACTTATGATAATATTAAGGCATATGATAGTTGGATTATACAAAATTCCATTCCTTTGAAACAAATTATTAAGAATTTTTAACATAAGCTAAGCAAGATACCTATACCCCTGGAAGCCCAAGTTTAAAGGAAGCTAAAAAATTGTTGGATGCTAGTATTATTTTCCAAGTTAAGTAGTCTACTTGGGTGGCCAATCTAGTGACCTATGAAAAAAAGTGTATTGAAGTATTGATTTGTATGAATATTTAGGAACTTGAATTTATACTAAGAAAAGGACAATAACGACATCACTTCCATGAATCCTACAAATTGTCTCCAGTTTAGAGATATCTTTCATATTAGATGATTTTTCTAGATATAACCAAGTCTTAGTGACTAAATAGGATAGGTTTAAAATATAACTTTGTACTAACTAGAGAACCTTTTCATAGAAAATCATGTAATTTGGGTTAATCATTGTAGGGGAAACCTTCCAAAGATGTATGACCATACCATTTAGGGGCCTAATAAACTAAAATGTTAACATATTTATATGATGAGATAATATTTTCCAACATTAAATCAAACAACATCTTACATGATTCATATTGGATCATTATAATGTTTTTTCATCTATCTTGATGATTTCATATTGGCAAAAAGTGGAGGTGTCAACTCACAAGGTCATTTTTTATCAGCGGGACCCAATTTGGAAAATTGGGGTCTGAAATGTTTTTGGGAGTATTTTGAGGCATTAAGATTTTTTATTTCAGGCGAAAAGAAATGTTGCCTTAGTGTTACACTTTTTTTTCATATTATACGCATAAGCATCTTTTCAATGGCATAATAATTTACTGAATCAAATTTTGTATGCAAATGTTATGCTACTCACAAGTTAACCTTCTTGTTTCAACCACCATTATTTAAGAGGAATCCATGCCAACTTCCATTACTAAAGGAGAAGACGCTAGTTACATGATAATGATGAATAATACTCTAGAAGAGTCAATATTGTAACTCTGATTAAGAGTTGAGGGAGTCAAACCTAACCACTAGTAGGCTAAATGGTTGTGTTATGACTAGTCGACTTTGAGGAAAATAGGTTCCATTATTTTTTAATGTATCTTGTTCCATAGGAAAGAAAACTAACCAAGAGTGATAAGGAGACACGAAACAGAGAGGATTTGTGCACTATATTAGCCCACGGGCCACATACCTTACTTATTTTTACTCACAATCATTTTCTATTTAGAGAAAGAGAGGCAAGAAACCTCACTTTCCAACTAGGTTTTCTCTCAAAATGGTTTGTGATAGTTTTTTTATTTTTTATTTTCTCTATTTTTTGCATGATTGTAATTTTCATGCATATACAGTAAACAATACTTTACATATCAATAAATCTAAGAGAAATAAACCCTCTTAGTGTAGATTTTGTATTTTTAAGTATATTTTATCAGATATGTTGTAACGAATTCTCTAGTTGAATATCAATGGTAGCTTATGAATCATATTGGTACCAGAGTAGGTTTTTTGGCACATTATGAATATTTTAAGGGGATATATATTTTCCAAGAAAAAATTCATAAAACCCCAATCATGGTGCCCAAATTTGTGAATAACCCTCATGATCCTACAGAGGAGAGGTTTCCATGGATAGAATCACAAGTTGTAGATTTAAATTTTAATGTGAATCTCCTCATGGAGGCCTTCAGCAATATGCCTAAGATATTAGGAGAATATGGTAGTTCTAATGTCGAGGGTCGATCAGAGGGGGGTGAGGAGATTAGGAAGCAATAAAGAAAGAGTTGAAGAAAGGACCTAGAAAAAATATCAAACTATTTAGAGTGTAGTGAACCATTCATAGTCCCTATTCAAAATGAAAGAAAAGGTTGATATCAAGCGATATCAAGGTGTTATATATGCTTGGAAGATAAATCATTCGTTGCAACAATTATAAGTTCATTTATTTTTCATCATACAGAGGAAGAATAAAGGATTTCATTTGTGTAGCTAAGAGTGCCATCCAAGGAAAATTTAAGGATGGAAAATTTTCTTGAAGTTTAAAACAATTGGCGAATCTCACTATCCCTAATATGCAAACTATAAATTTTTCAATGATATAATTTGTAAAATTATTCAAATTTATAATGATTTATCATATAGCCACTATATAATGTTGGCGATTTTAAGGTAATAATTTTATATTCTAAAATTTGGGCGAATCATCTTTCATAAAATTGGAAATTGGCGAATCGTTTTTTGGAAAAATCATGGAAAATTAGCCCATTGGGCGAACATTAGCCCCTAAAATTTTCCATGAGTGCCATGCTTTGATCTAGTTGGAAATCCACACAAAGACATAGAGTTTGGAGGGAGATCCTCTAGTGACTAAGTGGAAGGAATTTAAAACCCTCATAAATTTATAAATTTACCCTATCTTGTATGCAGAGGACCATTGGACTTGATGGAAATACTTCAAGAAGAAGCAGGGGTAGAGTATACAGGAGTACACCATAGAACTTAGAAAGATGGCCATAATTTTGGGTATCTCCCCAAAGAACCTAGATATACTCCTCAAGTATCCAGGGGATCTACATAGCCATTTACAGAAGAAAGTTATTTTTTTCAATCCCAGATTGGTGCACGAGATTTGTTTATAGGCACAATACCTTGAGAACATAGGCCAAAATAAAGGGAAACCAAGTGGATCAACATAAAAGGAGCATTAGGACACTTCTAAGGAGGGAAGGAAGAAATGGAACAGGGGAAAAGATAAAAATATAGTAGAAATATAACACTAGTACAAGGATCCTAACAACCACGGAAACCACTATAACGTTAGTTGTCGTATAGAGAAGAATTGTTGGAAGTTTCATCTAGAGTTTAACCCAAAGAATAAAAAGAAAGATAATAATAACAAGAATCTCATGGCCAGTGATTCGAGCAACCATTATGAAAGTAGCTCAAGTGTGGATGAGAATACAATATTTGTGTCAATATAGAAGGAGGTGAGTCTAAGTATACTTCAACAATAATAACATAAATAAATGACCAAACTCTTCCACATAAAGATATAGGCAAAGAAGAAAAATATTAATGCTCTATTTGACTCGACATTGTAGGTGAATCTCAGTGCAATAGAGTTGGTCAACAAATTGGGATTTGAATTTCATGACAATCCAAGCCCATATCAATTGGGATGGGAAAATAAGGATGGAGAGATAAAGGTAACAACATAGTGCAAACTGAGATTAGCTATCAGTGCTAATTTTATTAATGAAGTAGAAATAGATTTATTTCACCATGATGTATGTGGAGTGGTGTTCAGAAGTCCCTACATGTACTATATGTGAGATGCAATATTCGTGTGGAGAGACAACATGTACTGGCTCATCAAGTATGGAAAATCATTCACCATCAACACACACAAATGAAAGTAAAAAAATTAACTAGTAAGTGCCGACCAAACCAAGAAACTAGTTAGTTCTAGCAAGAAGTTTAATTTGATTTCATCACCCATGTAGATTATTTCTTAGACTTTTGGAGCGTTTTTTGGCAATTTTTGTGGGAAAAATTGCTCGGAATTTGGAAAATATTTACTCTAATCACAAATTTGAGTTGTGAGCTCTCCACAATTTGAGTGCCCTAGGGGTTTTTCAAGGTGTTGAATTTATGGAATAAAGTTTCATCTCGATTTTTCTTTTTCCTATTAGAGTAGGCTAGGTTTTTATGATATCTTCTTCTTTCATCAATTGCTGCAGTCGAATGGCTCCCTCATGGGGGGAAGAGGTGGCCCCTTATTCAAATCCATTGTTGTTTCTCACTCTTCTCATCAACAATCATGTAAGCCTAGTAGTAACACATCCTCTATTTAGGTGATGGGTTTGAAAATAGCACGATCTAATCCATGTCCATCATTAAGCATTACCCTCGAACCACAAGTAAATGTTGAGAAAAAACCAGAGCCATGCCAACCTCAAGCTCAGGAAGCTCTATTATTAGAGATCAGAGTTGATAAACTAGGATACAAAATAGAGCACATGAAAGAGAAAGTAATTATATGCAAATGTATAGGTCCTTGGACATCAAAGAAGGCCCTCCTCAATTAGCTTCGTAAGAATTTGACAATAAAGGGAGAATTAGAGCTAAAATTAGGATGTAGAGGGTTCTTAACTGACGTATTTAATAACATCATAGATCAAGATAACATACTACAAGGAGGCTCATATTTTATGAACTCCATTGGGATTTTCATGAAATCTTGGGTGCCACACTTTGACCTAGAAAAGGAAGACTTAACCTACCTCCCAGTATGGATTAGTCTTTATTCCTTGTCATAGGAATATTGGGATCCAGAAATCCTAGAAAAAAATGGGTAATAAGCTTGCGATTTTTTTTAGGTTATCTGAGATGACAAAATATAAGAGATATACCTCCTATGTTAGGCTGTGTATGTATATGGATTTAACCAAACCTCTGTTAGCATATATTCATCTCAGCTACGAGGACATTATCTAGGAACAATTAGTTGAGTATGCAAAAAAATCCCCTTCCACTATAGAAACCCTCTACCCCAGATACGACACAGCCTTCATATACTCAACCAATGAACATCGATGGCTTCACTACTATTGCAAGTTGAAATAAAGAAATAAAAAAGAAAATGGACCATTCTTCATATTAAGAATGGCTAGGGGTGAAAAAGTTATCTATCCTTCAACAAGAAGATGAGGAAATATCCCAAGCCTAAGGGGAGCCATAATATGAGAAGTATTCAAATCATGCTTCAAAATATGACCCTCCACTATCAGATACATCACCAAATCTGAAAAATCCTAATGAAGAAACACCAAACCCCATGGAAGAGGAAGATATACCAGATCTAAAACTACAAGACATGGACCTCCAACAAATTGTTGAGGATTGGAAAAAAAAGGATCTAGTGACTATTCTCGATGAATAGATCCAACTTATAGAAAGAGCATATCTTCGTCATCAAGATGTGCTTCTTCAAAAATTATCTTCTCAAGGTAATTATCCTTCTCCTTCTCCCTCATTTTCCATGCAAGGGATCAAAAGAAATTCCCCTTAAGATACTTCTCTCACTCTGAAGGGTCCCAAGAAAAAGGGCCACAAAAAAATAGCCAACTTCTTTAAGACCTTAGCGAATTTTTGGTTAATTCAGATTGTGTAGCCTCAACGACTTCCATTTTCCCATCCCTCACCAAATCTACATGATGAATATAATCTCTTTGAATATGAGAGGGTTAAATGACAAATCTTACTATTGGATCCTTAAGAATTACATCTCTAAAGAAAATCGAGACATACTTCTCCTGCAAGAAATCAAATGCACCCATCAACACCTCTCAAGGATTATCAACTCTTTTTGGAAGCACTGTGATTTCCTCTCCCAATGTGGCATAGGTGATTCAAGAGGGCTTTCCATTCTTTGGAACCCCAATATTGTGGCCATTATCACTTACTTCTCTCTCCCATGAATCTTATCATTCAAATTTCAACAAGTCAGCTCTTCCCATTCATGTACAATTTCTAATATCTACAACCCCATTCACCCTTAGGATAAATGAATGTTCCTTTCCAACCTCTCCTCTATTGTCCATTTGGAATCCCCTTATTAGTGGATCCAAGGAGGCAACTTAAATTTGATCTAGTTCCTATAGGAAAATAAGGGAGGTATGAGACGTTTGGAAGAAGAATTCACAACTTTCAATTCTTTTATCGAGTCAATAAATATGGTGGATATCCAAAATTATAATGGTATTTACACATGGAATAATAGAAGAGGAGGACAACATCAAGTAGCTTCTAGTATGGCACATTTCCTCCCTTTTGAAACCTTAGTCGTGTCTAGTGTGCATATAGATTCTTTAGTGCTTCCAAGTTTAGGATCAGATCACTAGACCATTGCTCTGCAGCTCAGTTGGTCTTCCTCCCCAAAAGATCGACCCTTCATATTTGAGGCCTTTTGGGCAAGGCATCTCTATTTTCTTGCTAAAATTCAAGCTTGTTGGGTAGAATATATAGTAACCCAAGGTTGAGTAATGTATTGCTTCCAGTAGAGATTAAATTTCATCAAAGCAAAGTTGTGAGAATGGAATAAAAAGGACTCTGGCCACATTCAGATAGATGAACCAAGGCTCAAAGTTAAAATGAAAGAATTACAACAACAAATTATCAATGAAGGTATCACCAAGAAACCTAAATATCTAGATGCGACCCTTAGGCATCAACTCCACAAATGAATGGCTCATGATGAGATCTTATACAACCAAAAATCAAGAATAAAATGGCTAAAAGAGGGAGAGCGAAAAACAAAAAAAATTCACTAGTCCATGGTCAATTATAGGCACCAGAATCACATTAGCCAAATTTGCAACCAATATAATCACTTTATTTAATATCATGAGGTAATGGTGGCCATACTCACCCAACATTTCATCTCTCTTCTTAAAGAACCCATACAAGACAAAACTTATAGGATTAAAAAAAACACTCAAAATATCCCCCACATAATTACTACAGAAAAAAAATGTAATTATCCTAAATAAAATCACCTTCCAAGAATTGGAGGAAGTAGTCATGTACATGCGAAATAATAAAGCACTAGTCTGAGATGGTTTCACGGTGGAATTTTACCATATTTGCTAGAGCATTCTTGTTCAATATGTTTGGAAAGTTGTGGAGGACTCTAGATGCTTCGCTTCTCTTCTATCTTCTTTTTATGCAGCCTTAATTTCTCTTATCCCCAAATCCAAATAGTCTACTTCTTCTTCAAACTACCATCCCATAGCTCTCTGCAATCTAATATAAAAAATCATCTCAAAAACCATTGCCATTCGCCTTAAGCTCATTCTTTGAGTATCATATCACTTGAACAAACTAGGTACATTGAAGGAAGGAAGATTCTAGATAGTGTTATTATTTTCCAAGAATAGATCCACTCCCTCCAATCACCTAAGAAGTTGGGAATGATCCTCTAGCTAGACATGTCGAAGATCTTTGGCAAACTAAGCTAGTACTATCGCTTACATATTCTCAGAGCATTTGTTTTTCATGACAAATGGATCTCTTGGGTGCTCTATTTAGTCTTTAACCCTTATTTTCAATCCTTCGCAATCGCTCCCTCTCCCCCGCTTTCCCTTCCTCTTGTAGTATTCATCAAGGAGACCCTCTCTCTCCCTACCTCTTTCTATTAGTTGTGGAAGGTTTAATTAATGATTAAGATCTTCTGGAAAATCACATGAAGGATTATTAACTAAATTTACTCTAATTATTAAATAGATTAACTAAATTTAATCTAATTTATTATTAACTAATGTTTCCTTTGCATCTAAATAGCATATATGTGTTCCAATAATTCTAATTATGGGTATTGGTATAAACTAAGTGATAATACAATTTAAATGATAAATTTAATGTTTTCCATGAACTCATAAACCATGTCTTTCCTCTTTGAAGCTATTAGGTAATAAACAACTACCTTGCATGCTTTTCCTCTACATAGGGTTCCTTCATTGGTGATGTTGTTGCTACTTTCCTAGATGTAGGGTGAGTTGATAAAGTGGATTCAATGGAAATAACTACATGTCAATAACATTTGAGTGTGTTCCAAAGGTTTGGTTTTAGGAGCTAGAGTTTCCATATTTGTTATTCTTCATAAAGACCCTAGACACTCCATCCCTTTGATGTAATGCTCTATAGCATTGTAGCCGCTTTAATAGGAAAGCATGTCTTTAAGCACACTTCCAATAAGAAAATTCTTAATTTAAAGGAGTTTTACAACAATACTAAGTGTACCTTCAAACTTTATAGAAAATTGATCATGTAGTTTTATTTTGAGTTATGATTTAAGACTACAATTGTTTGCCCATAATATTTATTTTCTAATTTTATTAATATATTTTATATATTGTTATTAAGATAATTTTATTTAAAAACATTAAAATTAATATATTTTCTTTAAATTATTAATATATAATTTTAAATTATCATTATTCATGTAATACAAATAATATAACCTTAGCCACAATTTATTAATTAAAATATTTAAAACGTAACTTGCAAATTTCATTAACACAATTTAGTTTATTACCTAGGTAATATACGAGTCCCTTCAATTTCGAAGATAGCACAACCTAAATAACCAATAATATTTTTATGCGTCTAATTATCCCCAACATTCAATGGAATCTATTTATTCCCAAAATTCATGGAAAGCTTTGTCTAATCTACCTAATGCATCTCAAGTTGCTTTGAAATGTATGGCGTTTTTTAATATAGTATGAGTTAATATTATGTATTTATTTTAAACAAATTAACAATAATATTTTATAAATTTGGATATAAACAAAATATTTTAATATCATTAAAATGTATTAAATAATTTATAAATTATTATTAAAAATTATAATATTTTATATAGAAATAATTATTATTTTTAAGTAGAAGGTATTTAATTTACTTTCTAATTTTATATAGAAGTTACAAAATTTCAACTGAATGCTTTTTAAATTATTAATTTTGATAAATTGAAAGGTTAATTATTATATTGTTAAATATTTTAAAATTTAATTATTAATAATTTTTTAAAAAATATTATAAATTTATAATAAAAAGTTAATATTTATAATAATAGTAAAATTCTTAATAAACACAATTATATATTATATAATTATATATATATGATGATATTATATATATAATAATATATAATATATATATAATATTATTATATATATATCATCTTGACTTCATATATGTTCATCTGAATATGTTTGGCCCACCCAAACCCTCATCTCCATAGTAGCATGGGTGGTGTCAGGACCTGCGGTTCGTGTGACGGGGAGGGCCACTCCACCATGCGAAGTGCGTGCGAAACATGAAACGAAATGAACGTTGGGCAAGTTTATAAGGTGTTGGGCGAGTTGAGGGGGCAGCCCCATGAGTTGGTTGGGCCGACCATCATCCGGGGTGAGACAACACATTATGAACGAGTCAGCCGGGCGTTTGGTGTGGGTCGGCCGGGTGACACAACCTGCCACCCGCCCGTATATATTGGAGGGCATTTGGAGGCAAACGACCATCAAGCATTGGATCAACAATGTGAACTTGTTCAGAAAAGTCGTTCGAGAAAATCGTTTGGACGGTCATTCGGGAAAATCGTTCGGACAGTCGTTCAGGAAAGTCGTTCGGGAAAGTCGTTCGGACAGTCGTTCAGAAAACTCGTTCGTATGGTCGTTTAGGAAATTCGTTCAGAAAAGTCGTTCAGGCAGGTCGTTCGGACAGTCATTCAGGCAGGTCGTTCGGACAGTTGTTCAGGCAGGTCGTTTGGACAGTCGTTCGGGCAGGTCGTTCAGGCAGGTCGTTCAGGCAGGTCGTTCGGGAGGTCGTTCAGGCAGTCATTCGGGAGGTTGTTCAGGTGACCCGGGTGAGGTTGTGTGGCGACCCGGGTGAGGTCGTTTGGGTGACCCGGGCGAGGTCGTGTGGCGACTCGGGTGAGGTCGTTCGGGTGAACCAGGTGAAGTTGCGGCGACTTGGGCGAAGTTGAACGGGTGAACGGTGGACGTGCGGACAAGCGGTCGGGTGAGGGCGCGCCGTGCACAACGAAACGATGAAGTGTTGAGATTGTGAATAGAGGTGTGTCTCGGTTGGAGGCGCCCGTGTGTGGCGACCTGGAGGTGCGCTTGAGTTGGGCAAACGACACGACGGTGCGACGAGGTGAATGAAGGGTTGGTGATTTGTGCGACAATTGTGTGGAGGTGCCGACGAGCTGGGCAACCGAGTTTGCCGAAGTTGTGAAAATTGGCTAAGTGTAAATTTGGGGTTTCCCAAGATTTAACTTGTGCATTGTAAAAACGAAAGATTGTATAATATATTGTTGGGCAGACTCATATTGCAGGGAGTTTCCCCTCCCTTTATACTGTTGCATTTCTCTTATATAATGATGTGGATAATGAATGTGTATGGGTGTTCATTGGTACAAAGGATAACATAATAATACTTGGTTGAGAATCACAAACTAAGTAGGAGAAAGTGAATTTAGGCGTAGTCCATGTGCACGAGTATTGTTAAAAAGAAA
>APFE030660937.1:29721-49120 GCA_000404065.3 Pinus taeda | reverse complement strand
TGTATTTCAGATAACTGAGTATTCACTCATGGATAACTCATGCATGTCAGTTTAGACAGAGACCCAGTTGAGATCAGAGAAGGGACAGTGTACTATCAGTTGGATGAATATTTTTCCTATAAAGGAAGCTCATCCTTGAGAAGGATTTATCTCCTTCCGGACTGCGTAGTTGGATCAAAGGTTAGTGAGTGTGTGAAGAGACCAATTCACACAAGTGGCTGCACTGGACCCCAATCAAAATTGTGCAAAGAAATAGGAGGCTTGGAGGGTAGACCAGAGGTTGGATAGAGGCCTTTGACTATTTATGAGCAGCAGAGGTATTGCAGAGAGAGTAAGATAGATTTTGAGCTGATTCTTTTTGTAATACTGGTTATATTTCCACTTGTATGATAATACAGAGATGGGGTTTTAGGTTGGTGCTTTCCCCTGGATAATTCTATTGTGTTATGTGTGATTGATTCCTTCTTATCAGTTATATGTGTTCTTATTGATGTTGCTCATGTTCGATTAAGCTTCTGCTAATTTTTTTGTAGAAGTAGATCAAGTGTTTTGCTTTATTACATTGCATTACCAGGTGATCTACAGGTGGAAATTTCTAAATGGTATCAGAGCACAGGTGATCACAGAAGAACAATATACAATAAGGGAGAAGTTGAAGTTTGTGGTTTCTGAATGTTGAATTGAGGTCTTATCACATCTATTTCACCGATGGCGTTCAGTGGTTTGAGACTCGAATATGCCCTTGATGGTAGTTCGAATCATATAGCCTAGAAGGATCGCATGTAGGCAATATTAGAAGATAACAGTCTAAAGGACTTCATTGATCAAGAAGCCTAGAAGCCGACTGATGCTACTCAACTGGCGGAATGGAAAAAGTGTGTGGCTAGAGCAAGGAGAATCCTCTTGGAGGGAGTTCGAGATTACATTGTCTTGAGCCTCCATGGGAAGGAGACTCCATTTTCAATGTGGAAAACATAGAAAGATCTTTATCAGAATAACAGTGATCAGAGGAAGTTGGCACTGAAGGACAAGATTCTAAAGATCAAGTGTGAAAAGGGTGACACAATCTTTATGTATTTGAACAAGCTCACCTCATGCAGGGATGAGCTTGGATTTGTAGGGATCGTGATAGCTGATGATGACATGGTGAGTCTTGCACTTCTCAATCTTCCTAAGAGCTAGCATAGCTACCAGGACTCGGTTAATGGAAGAGAGAAACTGCCAGATTGGGAACGACTTTGGTCAAATTTGATGTAGGAGGAGATAAGAAGAAGCACTAAAGATGGTTCTTCATCCATGGAGGATGAAGAAAACTGTGCCTTAGCGAGTAAGGCGAAGAAGGGATTATGGTACAAAAGGAATTAGTGGGAGAACAGAAGTAGTGGAGTGTAACCAATAGCAGTGGGGTGTAAGAAACATTAGTGGGGTGTAAGTTACTGTAGTGGGGTGTGACTTACTGTAGTGGGGTATGACTTACTGTAGTGGGGTGTAAGTTACTGTAGTGGGGTGTAACTTATTGCAGTGAGGTGTAACTTGCAGTAGTGGGGTGTAACTTGCAGTAGTGGTGTGTAACCAACACTGATCAGTAAACTGAGGATTCAATCATAATTAACTCATGCATGTCATATTAGAGAAAGACCTAGTTGAGATTGAATTTTAGTGACAATGTACTATTATTGTACAGGTTGTGCATGCAGTCATAGGAAAGCCTATGAGGATTGCACAATTCATAATTGAGGAATTTCCACATTAAAGAGAGGCTAATTCCCAAGGGAACAACACAAGGAATTAGGAGCTTGGCAGGTAGCATATTTGGCTAAGTATTGGCGAGAGTCAACTTGTGAGGCAGTGGAGAGAAAATGCTTGTGCAGGTTGAGCTCAAGGTTGAGAATATCATATTATATTCATCCAGATTCTTTGACTAATGAAATATATATATAACATGGGTTTTTAGCTGTGGCTTTCCCTAGAAAATTATTTTGTTACATGTGATTGAATTCTTTCTCTTCTATGGTTCGTGATTTCATCAATCAATTATTGTTTCCATTGATGAGTAGAGTAGATTCAAGTCAATTGTTTTAGCATATTAAAATTTGCAGTTTGAATCTACAAGGAATTTTTACATGGTATCAGAGTTAGATTTGTAGAAATTTCTACATGGTATCAGAGCTAGTTTTGTTGAAATTTCTACATGGTATCAGAGCTAGATTTGTAGAAATTTCTACAAGTTTCACCCTCTTTTTCCTTTACGTGAAATAACTTCTTATGCATTACTATTGATATCACACCAAGTTTACTCGTTGTCACCAAACTTATGTGTATGTCTTATTATGTGTTCATTATAGTCAAGGCACATATTTAAGATCATTGTTATGGAAAATGACTGTATTTCTAGTTGGGGCTCCTACTCCAGATGGTGCGGGGTCTAATTGGGACTTCATACTAGTCAGACCCCCTTCCTTGTTGCGACATCCAACACCGTCAACAACTTGTTTGACCTTGATCTTAAGAAATGTATTAAAGATAATTTACTAACAAGAACTCCTTGTTACTAACATATTTTTCATGTGATAGTATAATCTAGTTTGGTTTTATGGCTTGGAGAGTTACTCTTCAATTACACCAAGTCCCACTACTATTAGTTCTCTAATAAGAAAAGAGCCTAGTCAATTTTAGATTGATTATTTATTTTATGAGCTATTTGTTACTCAAGGAATTTAAGTGCAACTTATGATGTTTGAGACTCTTGCAATTAGAAACTTAAAAATATTGATAAATTCATCTCTATAATCTTATCCTTTGGTGAACTTAGTTTCCAATAATAAAAAAAACATGAACACTTTCTTTTGATAATTAAAACACAAGGAAAATGCAAACACTAATGTATTTATTTTCTTTCGAAATTGCAACAATGAAACCTACCAAACAAGCAAGCTAAGAGAGAAATGAAACCAAAAAACACTACTTTAAAATCCAAAAAAGAAAATTAAAAAGCAAAGAAACACAATTATTTTCTTTCCTATAAGAATGGACCTCAAATGCATGAAACAAATCATAAACATATAACAACCCCTTAATGCTTGCATATTGTAATCTATAGAAAAATTTAAAAAATAAAGAGAGGAAGGAAGGAAGGAAGGAAGGAAGGGAAGAAATCTTGAAATTTTAAACCCTAGGATGTAAATGTACTTCCTATAAATGCAACAAGTGTGTACACACATTTCCTATAAGTGCAATATGCATGTACACACTCCTTTTGTAAGTGGGAAGAGCATGTATATTACTAATGAAGTTATTTAGGTGGTCTTTTCAGCGATCAAAGTCATAAATATTGTGTGTACCGTCGCTAATTGGACATCTAGGAGTAGGAAGTGTCAAATGATGCTATAGCAACAAGGCTAAAAGTCATGATTCTTTGTGGTGCAATAAGTTGCAATTGAAAAGGGAGTATGATGGAAAGGAGAAGATTAAAACTTGAAACATAATGGTAGCAAAGTTGAAAATAATTTTTTTACATGTATATTATGATTTTAATATGTAAAGAATATTGTAGAATTTGAAACAAGTGAACATGGTTGTGAAGGAGTACATTGAGGAATTATATGAATTTATAAGGTTTTGAAAATATGAGGAGACTTTGGAATACATTGCTAGGTATGTGAATGGTTTGGACTATGCCATTCAAGATGATTTTGATGTGTGAATTTTTTATTCAATTGTAGAAGTGTATTAAGAAACCTTGAGAATTGAGGAGAAATTGTACTTAAAGTAGTATATCATTAAGAGAGGTCTAGTATTTGGGAGAGGGTAGCATAGAGAAAAGAAAGAGGAAAATTAAGCAAGGTCGAAATCTATAGAGAAATACACTAGACGAAGATTTGATGATGGAAAAGGAAGAGAGTCAGCAAGAGGTAGAGGTCAAGGAGGCACATTTGAAGTCATTTTCTTTAGATGTGGAGTGAAAGGCCAGATGGCATTTAAATGCTAGAATTTCTAAGGGAAGGAATAAGATAAGAGTGAAGAACTCATATTGTTGAAGCAAAACTAGGAATAAAAACAAGTGAAGTAATTGCTATGGGGTCAAAGCAAGGGGAGAATTTGATGATGGGGAAAATATTGTTGCAACTTGAGAAAGAGGTTAACATATAACTATTATAGAGGAAAATTATTTTTGAAGTAAATGAAAAAATAGGAGGTAAGTGTTTTATCTTGTTATTGATGGTGTTATTTTGGAAAAGCTAGTATTTACTAAATTTGTTTATAAATTTAATTTAAAGAATACACCTCATCTAGAAGAAAATAGAGTGTCATGGCTACAAAATGGGAAGAGGGTAACTATGAGACAACTATGATTAATTAATTTTAATATTGAGGGTTATAGTAATAATATTATACATGATGTTTTACCCATGGATACTTGTCACATATTTTTGGGAAGGCCATGGTAGTTTGATAAAAGAGTTATGCACAACGGGAGGAGAAATACCAACCCATTTGATAAATATGGGAATAAATTTAACTTAGATCCTTCAAATGAAGTTGAGAATATTGGGAAAGTGATGTCAAGTCTACTGTCAACATATGTGAAGCAATCATAGTAAAGATATATTAGAGTTGCAAGTTCAAAAAATGGAGAGTAGAGCATTGGTGTTACATCAACACCGATTTTGAAGGTGGAGAAGATGTGAGTTTTCCATTTTTGTACGATTTAGTGTGTTGGTATATTTTAAATAAATGCAATAGAGAAAGTGAAAAAAGTAGCCATGAAGAGGTGAACCGGAAAAGAAAGATATGATAATGCTGGAAATGTTGATAGAAAGAAGAATGGTGTATTTATGCAGTCAATGCAATAAGCGTTAGGAATGGTGCTTAAGAGGGAGGATGGAAAGAAAATGAGAATCATTGCATGAGAGTAGTGTAAGTAAACAAGCACTACTAGGTTAAATAAAAAGGGAGTATTGAAACCTTGTGGACTAGAGCTGTAAAGAGTAGAAGAATATGGAGTATATGCAAAGAAGTGTGAGGTTAAAATATTAAAATAAGTGTTATAGATATTAGTAGTAGAGACCAATAGAGGATAATGGTCATTATATTAATTTTGTTCACCTACCTTTTGAGAAAGAAGTTTGTATTTTTCCAACCAAATAAGTTTGATGTAGTAGAATCCTTGGGGCTTTGGGAAGCTTGTACACAAAACAACACTCCTCTTTGGTTATGCATTTTATTTATATTTTTGTTCAAATTTTTAGCAGCATTAAGGGTCCAATATTTTGATTAGCACATCCACATATCTTAGAATCAAATGCTAAATTTTGCATATGTTTTTTAAGATATCATATTATACATTCATACCAAACTTAAGAAGTACAAATGGAGTTTTGATCCTACATCAAAATTTAGAATCAATGCGTAATGTTTTCTCAATTTTATTTTTGCATTGATAAATGCCTAGTATTTATTCAATGAGTTCTCATGCTTTGGTTTAAGGTGTGAAATTTGGATATGTTATATATGCCACCTTCCTCTATATCATCATAAAATTTCATCAAATTTAATTGAGTTGATATACACACCTAGTTTACATGCTCTATATAAACCTTCCTAGAGGCAAGGGTCTAGTACTGTCTTATGTGTAACCAATATTTTGAGTTAAGGTTACAACTTTTTATAGGATGTAGAGACATAATTTTATCTTCCATTCATAAAAAAATATTGATTTCAAAGAGTGCAAATAATATAATTACAAAGCACGACATAAAATGATAAAATTTCTTCCATGTAGTTATTTTTTCAATTTGACTTTGAATATTCAAACTATAGCACTTAGATTTGTAAATTAAAGAGTCAATTATTATCCATTTATTAATTATAACACTATTTGAATTACCCAAGGAAATGAAAAGTATCTAAAATTGACTAATTATGGCATCCTGCATAAACATGAGATATGTGATTTAGCAAAGGACCTTTGGCTCTCTATTGGTTTGGTCTCCTATAGTTGCTAGTGGTGTTATTTGATCTAGACATCTATATATAGGATTTGTAAATACAATAATCCCTAAGATCATTGGACATTGAGTTAATAAAGTTTACAAAGATCGTGGGTGAAACTATTAGTTGTAATTTTGTTTGTTTGTTTTTTTTTTTTAATATTGGACAATGTGCATGAAATGTCTATTTAATCTAAGGCATTTGCAATTTTGTCATTTTCTAAGAGTTATTTCGTTGTGTGACAATGATTGTAGAACTTTAGATATTACATCACTAGAGAAATATTATTATGTATAAAATATATCTAAAATTTATTTGATAACAACTGTAAATACAATAGAAAATATCAGATATATTCTTCAAGATTGATGTTAATTAACTTAACCATTTCATCCTAAAATTATGTCAAATCACCAAGAAACACAAGTGAAGAAATATATGGCTAAAAATGAAATACGCAATAGAGACAATTTTGGATAGATAAAAACTTCACATATACACATAAGGATAAATTTCATGTACATATCATAGCCTTATCCCAAGGCTATTGCAATCATCTATCTCTGTAGATCCCTAGCTAGGGAAAATAATGGAAACCCTAGTTCACACCAAGGAGCTCCAATAAGTAAGCATCACACAAGCATGTTCTCTAAGGCAGGATGTGTCTCTCATTCTTCTCTTCAAGAAGTGAAACCTAAGGCTTCATCTCCAAACTCTAATTCATGTCTCCAAGGGATGAAAGCCCAACCCTAACATTTAATATGCTCCAAAATCTCCAACATATCCTATTATCTCCAAAACAAGAGAGATAAAGTACAAATTAAGATGCACAAGAGAGATGAATACTAATATTCTCCTCTTAGCCACATATCTAATGTAAGATAATGAATAAGAATACGAAACATGAAATACTGTCTCTCTCTCTCTCTCTCTCTCTCTCTCTCATATTCATATATTTCTATTTACCTCATATATATATATATGAGGTAAGGGATCCCAAAAATACATATATGGGCCTAATTCCTTCTAAGAAATGTATAAAGCCATAAGTAGGCTCACACATGTGGAACACTACACTCCAATAGTACACATGTTAATATTTAGGGTGATTCCATATACAAGTAAGGATCGAGTCCAAGGGAACTCCATGAGATGTGTCTAATGTTTGTCTTCCAAGCCTTTAATGAATTAAACACTTCTCATAAGCCATGTGCTATAATGGGGTGAATCCCCCTTCATGAACACAATAAAAAATTGTTAATCCCTAAACAAGCTCCATGTCAACCCTAAAACCCTTTATATTAAATCCTGTATATTGAGTTATTAATTTTCTATTGTTATTTTGTTATGTCAGCTAGAACCTTTCATTGTACCATTTCATTATAATTGTACACTTTGTCTCTCATTTATATACCAAGGATACCTAGTCATAATATCATCAAACATGATCTTATACATTATATTCATTGTAAAAGGGGGGTTACCCCTTAAACTAGACTATAATTATTGGATTTTTATCATTTTTAAGGCACATCATTCATAACACAACCCAAGCATCCACTAGTCAACTCCAAGCCTCCATGAAAGCATCCAAACTACCCCATGTTGTTTAGGGTTCAACTCCATCCACTATAATGTAAAATAATCATTCTCTAATGAAAGGAATTGTTTAAGTAAACAACCTCATCTATGTGGCCATTTTGTAGAATTTAATCATGTTGCATGACAATCTCCAATGCCCAAAGGAATAATTCCATGTGAGCACAAAATTTATGTCAAACAACAAATGAATAAGACATCTCCAATGTGTAAATAAATCACAAACCATTTAGGGGTTGGTCATACACCACATACCTTGAATCTCATGAAGCAACCCAAAACATGGTGTAAACAATTTCATAGTAACTCTAAAAGCTAACATAAATCATATTAAACACTTTCAAAGTAACTATGAAAGCTAACATAAATCATAACACACACACACATATATTCGTCACATTATTTATGAAGCTCTATACTAGCCTCATGTTAACCCTAAAGCCCCTTATTAAGCCATAGATATTGATTTATTACATTTTTATAGTTATATTGTTATGCTAAAATTTCACTGTACCTCATTTCCTACATATACTTCCAAGGGAAACCTTATAATAACATTATCAATTATCATGAAAAATCTTATCATAAATTCATAAAATACATTTTTTATAATCTATTAATTTATATACATTCAATTTGACATGTGACATTGAAGTACCAATAGGATGATATATGGATGAAGCTAGATTTAAATCTATATATAATAAGTATAACGAGAATGAAAATTAATTATGCATACATAATATTTAACCAAATACATATTGAGTAGAAGATGAACCAAAAGACTGCTTTGAGTTCCTATTAGACAAGGAACTACTTGATGTTGAACTAGAACTCAACATAAGAAAAAACACAAATGCAATACTTATGCATGAGAAGTAAAAGTATTATAATAATGAAATAATTATGATTGAGATTCAAAAGTATTATAAAAAATATATGATTTTTTCTCAAAGACATAGATGAAATTTAGGTTATTTCTAGATTAACTTTTTAAGCCAGATGATAAACACAATGAACCCACCATTATTTATACAATATCGTTATGCAGAATTTATGATTGCAGACAAAAATAATTTCCCTAGACCTAGTGGACTGGTCTAGAACAACAAAAGGCAAAGAATATAGAGTTTTCCTTAAAGAAATTTAAGAATGGGAAATAAGCTTACTTGGAATTTGTCACAAGATTTACTCTCCTCTTTGCTTGTAAGCTCCAATCGTAGCTCCAATTGCTATAGTTAGAACCTGTACATACAACTAAAACAAGTGAAGGATCCACAACATCTATGTAGCATAATTCAATTAATCTATTCAATGAATCAACAAGGCATTCAAATACATGAATGTAAATGTAGCACAACAAATATAGGAAAACAAGATACTCTTTATATTATTAGAAATAGGAGAAAGTTTACAACCAAGAATAGTAGCTGATATTGTAGATATCTCCCCAAGTTTAGTTGTCCTTCCTTGTCACAAAGCACACCTCAATATCACCCTAATCCATGAAGATGATGGCTCCTTTATATTTAAGGCAACAACAAGAGGGTATAATCAATATCCAAAAGCCAACCCTAATGCTATGGATGAAAATAAATTTATAGGAGAGGGATGGTAGTTTAGGATTTACCATAATGAGCTTGAGATCCACTTATGATGAGAGGATGAGATCAAGGGATAATAGGTGAAATATCCAAGGTAGGATCAGATAGGACTCGAGCTTCTTACCCAAGGTAAATGGTTAAAACAACCCTTGGAAGCTTCTGGAAGGGGAAGCTTCAGAAATCTTTTGAATTTTCTCAAATTTCTAGAATCAATGCACCCTTAGCAAGGAGAAACTAGTGCTAACCAGTGCTTGTGCAGAAGGGTGCAACTGGCGCTGAACACAGGTGGCTAAAGGGGCAGGGTGCATTGGGGATAAAAACATTGATTTTGAGAAGTTAACCCTAGAAACTTAGACTTTTTGGAAAGGTCATGCTTAGGGCTTTGTGTAGGGATGATGAAAACATGTTCACGGATGTGGATTGATCTAGTTTGTAGGCCTATTTACCAGATGTGACAAAATTTCCTATAATAAATATGAAAACATTAAAAACATTTTTTTTGTAAAGTAAATGCTTTTATTTTCAAGATATCAAGAAAAGATGACCATACATGGAAATGTTCATCTTGGACTACAACTAGGGAAAATAGATTAGATAAATAACTACAATTTGAGGAGAAACCATTTAAAAAATTTACTAATGTTCAACAAGGTACTTAAAAAAATTACTTGCACAACTAGGCCATATCGTTCATTATCTAAGTGAAAAAATTAAAATTTAAAAATGAAACCCAAAATAGAGTACTGGAGAGGAACCATCATTTGGACATATTAGAGTTTGAGGCTTCCATGACAATGGGCTTATTTCTTCTACTAGGAGAGTAGCGAGAGCCAAGAGGAATTCCTGGATTCACCTCCACATGACCACTCCTTCGATCTAGGGACTACATAGTGAGTTGTAGTTCTTCCAACATCAATAATATTTCTTCTTTGGCCTCATTCCTATCCAGTATGAATCAACCCAACAAAAGATTGAGGTTCCACTATATATCCATTGTATACATGTATTGGTTGTATTTTCCATGGGTATGACCTATTTCAGGTACCTAGTTTCCAACATCTGCTAAAATCTTTGAATCAATGAGTTTTAGTATGGAAACACATCTCATTTGTTATCTCATGTTCTTCCTATTCAATTTCCACCTATATGGGATGCCCTCTACTAGGCATGAGAGCCACTATGATCATGGACACATGCCACTCCTCTTTTTCTACATGTTCATTGATGTGACATGCTAGCTAGGAATTGACACTAAGAGTTTTGTCTCATGCCAAGGGGAAGTTCACACATGGGGTTGTAAATTGTAAAGACAAGGAAAGAAAAAAGAAAGTGGGAGGTTGTGGGGACAAGTAAGGGAGGTTGGCAGAGTAGAATAGGGGTGGTGCAAGTGACAATGAAGGGAGGGGAAGATCGAGGAGGCTACCCAAACCTATTAAGGAAAAAATAAGAGAGGTGAGAAGGTCACCTAGAACTATAACCATTGAGAAAAAAGGTTGAAAATGATTGCAAGAAACAAAAATAGCATTAAAGATATAAATGAGCTAAGGATAAAAAATCACCAGACTGAAAAGAATAAATATAAATATTGAGAGGGAACTTACTAAAGAGCAAAAAAGATTGGTTGAAGAAGATCTATAAGGTGTGATAATTCTTCCCATATCATGCCCTAAATATGAAAACACAAACTTCCCTCATGCAGAATGAAGTCACTTATTCATTTGAGTACCATCCTCCATATGAAGTGATAAGTAATCATGAGTAGGATAGCCATGTTTGTGGCATTTAGTGGCCATGATCCTTCACAAAATCAATTTATATGTATGCTAATTCTCCTTCGGCATTGAAACATTAACTCCAAACCAAAGATTGGAGAAAATGGAATTAGATTAAAATGAACTAACATGGTTTTCCATGAGGCTGATACGAATGTTGTGATTTAAGCTTGGGGGTGATGCTTTTTGATGTCCTTGTCCATGAATGCATGGTGGAAAAATGACATTTTCCCCTACACCTATCTAATATTAAGAACCCCATTTAGGGAAATTTAAAAATTGGTTAATTAAAATAATAAAATGAAATTATTATATGGGTGAGGGTACACAATGTTGAGGGATTAGGGTTATAAGGACCAAGAGACATTTATAGGTTAAGGATATTAGGTGTTAAGGGTTAAAATAATTAGGGGTGTCAGATATTAGTTTTTAATGATTATGGTATAAGGGGAATCATGGTTCAATGTCGTTAGGGGAATTTTAAGGATGGACCTCCTAAGGAAAATAATTTATGATTTTTTAAATAAAAAGAAAGGAAATTGCTTTTTTATTGTATTTTTGGCTTATCTACTCATAGGTTTACTCAAATTTCAAGTGTATACACACGTTGGATGTGAAATTAAATTCCACACCCAATGAGTACCCACTCTGCATACTTTTGAGTAGACTCACATTGAAAAAATGAAAATACATGAAAAAGCGTGTTGAACCTACATTTTTCATGTATTTTCATTTTTTTTATGGGGTCTACTCAAAAGTATACAAAGTGGGTATTCTTTGGGTGTGGAATTTAATTTCGCATCCAAAGGGTGTCTACACTAGAAATTTGAGTAAACCTATGAGTAGATAAGCCAAAAGCACAAATAGAAATGTAGTTTTCTTCTTTTCCCTAAAAAATGTTTACCCATAGGGATGATATCATCATCTTGAATCCTATTATTTCTTTTAAAGTTAATTTTGTTACTACATTTTTTTTTTAGGCCCATTTTTTACCTCAAAATTTCCCTAATTGTTGGCTTGAGGGGGCCTGACCCAGGTTCGGAGTTATTTAGCCAAAAAAATCCCTACATCACTGGCCCTTTTGACATCAGCGTGCGGAGCGCAGAGTGAAGTCTCACCCGAATTAGTATGGGGGGATGCTGGAACCAAGTTTCCACACCCTTGAGATGTCTATGGTGTCGATTTAGTCCAACTATGCCTATCTTCATGTAGGTTACTTTGCACACTATTCTAACCTTCAATACCCTCACGATCTATTATAATCACCTTTTGTGCAGCTCTCAGCCCTAGCTATGGCAACAAATTGCACTATTTCCCCAAACTACACCACGAATCTTACTTATCTTCTTACAGATGTTAGTCAACTTTGTGTAAACAGATATTCTATCTTGTATTCACTTAATCAGTACCATCATATATATCCGCACATCATATAAACAATAGAAGTGCAATTTATACCCAATATATTCAATGCATAAAACACGAAATAAATACACAGAATTGATATGAAAATTCTCTTTATTAATGCTTTCAACTATTACAAACTTGACTCGACCTGCGCACTCAGTTACAGGAGTCCGCGCACTCAGCTACAGACTACTAGGCCTTTGTGCACTTAGCTGCAGATCCTTCTCCTACTCTACGGCCCAAACTAAGCTTTATAATTTCGTTCTTCCACTATGCTTCTATTCCATGTTTTTATTAGATCATTCTTCAATGTCCTAACTACTTAGAGCCTCGCTCTATTTATACAATCCCATGGTCCGCGGACCATGGGTAGGTCTCTACAGTCGACTCTTTTACAAGCTATGTGTTTCGCGCCCATAAAATGCAGAGTATTTACATCGAAGTTACAATTTTTGACCAAAATATGGGCTCTAAGCCCCAAAACTTCCCTTGGGGGATCCCGCGCCCAACATTAATGGAGGAATTACAACTATAAGGAGTGTTATCTCCCAAGGGATAACCATCTTAGAGGAACACTCACAAGGGTGTATTATTTTTGATTCCATGATATTTCTAATAATTGTTAGGATATTCCGACACATAAGAAATAATTAAGTACAACTTGGTCTATTGTATAGTTAGGTAAAGTGTGTTTCTTTAGTATGTACTTTTTGTAACTTACAATCTGACAGTCACGATATATTCTAGACATGAAGTGATCCGACGGTTCATTCTCTCCTCAGTATTATTGACACTTGATATGTGGCTTACCACCCGATTGGTCCACGATCTCTATTTAAAGAGCATGGAGGGTAATTTGTTAGTTGACCATTTATGAGAAAAGCTTATGTAAATTTTATTTCTTTTACATTAATAGATTGTCTAAAGTGGCCGCGTTGGCTTAGGTCGTGGACTATTTCCCTCTTTGAGGGTTTTAACCATGTCTTAAATACTGGTGTACTGATCTGTGATCTATTTGTGAGAGACATCCTTTGGTTTTCTATCTAAGGAACTTACCGTCCTACATGGTGTCAGAGCTATTTGAGGGCCACATTCATTGGTGATCCATATATGAAGTTGGTACAACTGCATCTAACTCTCATTTCCTAGATCTATTGTTTATGACCACTTTCGGGCTGAGAGGACTACTCTATTGTGTTAGGAGCATTTGTTATAGTGACGAATCCCTTTTGTTTCACGCGAAAAGGTTTCCGGTAGCCCTAGCTACATCATTTTTAAGATCTGGAGGTACACATTCTTTATTTGCAGTTATACTTAGTTATCTCTCTGTTTATTTTGGTTTATAGTCCTCTATATTTTTTATTACTAGGTGTATACCTTTCGTTTCTGCGTATTCTCTTTTCCCTGTGACTCTGTGCAATCTAGGCAAACCAGAAATAGAAAGAATTTTATTTTTCTCATGCGTATGCTTTTTTCCATTGCACCTTAGTGTGATCTCATAAAATCATAAACATTGAGGAAAATATTTAGTTTCCGGCCAAATCTAACTTTAAGCCGTAAGACTTAGATTACTTTTGCTTGTTCGTTTGGGTTGTGTGGTTGTTTTTTTTGTTTTATAGGCAAAAAGAGGTTTTCCAAGTAAGCACACACTCCAAAGCTTCAGTGAAGAAAAAAATTCTTCCTCCTTTCCAAAAATTATTAGCCTTTTAACTAGCTCACTCGGTCCAAAGTTACTTTATGAGAATAGAGGTCTTGCGTTCAAGTCTTTCATTTTGTTGAGTTACTTTTTCAAAAAACACATGTAGCTTATGTTTTAAAGTTACTTCATGTAAAAGTGTTCTCACCCATTATAAAAAGTGGGTCACTTATAATTCTAAAGTCACTTTATCTTTCATTTAAGTTACAATTTAGTGGATAGTTCATAAAGTACCATTGTAAAAGTGACTTCAATTATTTATGAAAGTGGATTACATAAAGCAATTTTTTTTTTTAAAGTGAGCTAATAAGATTAAGTTTGGAAGGGGGTATTTTTTTATATAACATTATCATTCACTTACCAACATTCACAGAGTTCGTCGACATCTTCAACAACGTTTTTTCAAAAATCCATAATTTCTTCATCTGGAAGCCGTTTTTAGAACCTTTTTTTTAATTGGCCTAATTTTTTGAGATCTTTCCATTAGAAGACTTAGTTTCAACACCTACAACTTCTTTTTCTTTTAAAATGGAAATTCTATGCCTAGTTATTCTTGACAACACCAACTACTTCTAACGACTATCCTATATTATGGATTTACTTAGAAGTAAAGGTCTTTATAGAATAGTCTCATGCCAAGAGTCTAAACCTAAAAATGAAGATAAGCACGCCAAATGGGAAAATAAGCAAGATCAAGCATGTGGGTTGACAGGGATGTCTATTTCTCCAGACCTTAGATTCCATATCACAGAAATTGATATCCCCGATGAAGCAATGAAATAACTCAATAAAGTTTTTGGAATTAAAAATTAAATTAGAGCCCATCAACTCAAAAATTAGTTGCTTACATTGGACCCCAATAATTTTTCTTCTGTTGAATATTTTTTGTCCAAGTTCAAGACCCTTATACTTCTCTTGGAAGGTGTTAAGGTTAAGAAAGAATATGGTAGCCTTATCTATTCCAATCTTACTAAGTTAGGAACAACCTAATCTATGTTTGTTTCCACCTTCCATTCTACTAGAGAAGCCTTTATTTCTCAAGGACAAGACTACAAGTCCCCCTCTTTTGATGCCTTTTGTGATTAGTTAGTAAGAGAGCAAGAAAAAACTCTTACTTATTGGTCTCCTTAATTCTGGAAATTCTTCTAAGAAAGCCTTAGCAACTCAACAACAACCAATTTCAAAGAATCCTAAGAAGAAGCATCCTAAAAAGATGGTCCTAAACCAAACAAGGGTCCTAAGAAATTTCAGTCTCACAATGAAAAATCAACTCAAAAAAATGATAAGGCAACTAAAAACAAAGGGAAGAAGACTGATAGACATTGCAAATTTTTATATTGTGATGGCCACTTAGAATCCAAATGCTTTAAGAAGATGGAATCCTTGGAAGCAGCAATGAAGACGCATAACAACGGTTTGGAGCACTCTTCAACTTCAACTTCATCTTTAGGAATAACACTTTCTGCATGTGATTGTCAAGCACTTAGTCTGGTTATGCACTAAATATATCTTCTTCTTATCATTCTCATGAGTGGCTCATTGATTTTGGAGCTTCTTATCACATGGCCAAAAACAAAGCCATGTTTTCTTATTTAAATGATTGTAACACCAAAAATATATATGTTGGTGATGATAGATCTCTTAGCATTGCAGGGAATGGAATTATTCATCTAGAAAATGGTCAATTTAATGATGTATTATGTGTTCCTACCTTATCCTATAACTTTCTATCTGTATATCAGATGAATCATTCAAGTGAAAGTAAAACCATTGACTTTTCACCTCATGATGTTTTAATTAAGGACCTAAGATATCCTAGACAGATTTTAGTTACTGGAATTGCTGATGATTCTACAAGGTTGTATATGTTTAACAACTTTGGGTCATCAACTCTTCCCTCGATATTTCTTTCTCATAATGATGAAGTGAGAAAACTTTGCCATGAGCGATTTGGTCACTTAAACTATCACTCCCTTCAAAATCTATGTAAAGAAAATATGGTGACACATCTTCCTATGGTATCTTGCAGAGATGGTGTTTGTTCTGGATGTGTACTCAAAAAACATCATCGGGATAATTTTGAAAAATGTGCCTCTTGGCACGCCTCAACCCCTTTACAACTTGTGCATAGTGATTTATGTGGTCCACTTCCAGTTGTTTCATTCTCAAGCTACAAGTATTTCTTAATTTTCATTGATGATTTCTCCTGACGCACTTGGGTATACTTCTTAAAACTCAAGAGTGAAGTATTTAACATGTTCTTGGCCTTTAAGGCCTTTGCAGAGAAACAATCTGGACATCAAATTCTTAAGCTAAGATCTGATAATGGCAAAGAATATGTTAACAAAAAATTCATCAACTATTGCACTGAGCATGGAATTCAATTACAACATACTGTTCCATATACTTCGCAACAAAATGGTGTAGCTGAAAGGAATAATCACACCTTCAAGGAAATGACTAATTGTATGCTTCAATCTAAAGGACTTAGTCTTAATTTTTGGGTAGAAGAAATTAACTGTACAAATTACATAGTAAATCGCACTCTTTAATAGCGGCTACAACCACCCTCAAAAATTTTGCCTTAGCTTTGTTTTGGAGCCTCCCTCCCAACCATCCTCAGAAGGGTTTTTTGCATTGTCATGTACACAAGATTTAGTGGTTTTCTAGTAGCATGACAACCTCTACATGATATATTGTTACATTCCCCTCATAGGCTGCTTCCTTGGACTTGGTCCCGCTGCATGTTGAACAACTCCCTCAAAAAATTGCACAATTCTGGAGGGGAACCAACCTTCCCTCTAGAAACTGCACAATCTTGACAGGAAGCCTACTGGCCTCAGGAATTGTGCAATTCTTCCTATCAACCTTCCCTAGAAAAATTACACAATCTAGCCTAGCCAGACTGCTCAGCCTAAAAATTCCACAATCCTGGGCAACAGTCAGCTGCTCAGCCCAAAAATTGCACAATCCTTCTAGGCAGCTAGCTTGGCTTCCTCCCAGAAACTACGCAAAAGCTTCCCTCAGTCAGGCAGGTTGATGCATGTGCCATCGAATTGACTGGTTCCACCGGGACTGATAAAATTTGACTTGCATGCATGGGATGCTTTTTCCCAAAATAGAAAAAAGTAACATGCAAAAAATATCCCTAGATTTTAGGGAGCTATTTTTAGTAGCTGGAGGTTACATGCAAAGATTGTTTTAGAATATTTCCTCCAAGTGTCTCTTTTTCCTAGATTTGTGGCATGCGTGTCATGAGTCTCAAACTTATTTATTCGACACTTTAGAGATCACTTCTTCACATCAATATTGGAGCTCTGACATCCCACAACACATCCTTCTCAACTATTTACAGGTAAGTCCTCTCAATTTGTCTTTTGTAACATTTATGTTGCTTTTTGTATTTTGGCCTATGTGAGTGTTGTCTACTTGATTTTTGTGAACGCTTGTTTTCATTTGCATGCATATTAGCTTGTACTAGCATCATTTCACTTTTCGTTAGAATATCACTGTTGTCGCATGGATGACATTGTTTTGCACGAATGGTCACCGATCCGGTGGCTCCCTTCACCTACATGCATGATGCTCCATTTTCTGAATCTTTCATTCATTGTTTTCATGAATGATCATTCCATTCTATTTACACTTAGTATCACCATGCATTCACATTCACATCTACTTTCGGTTGCCCGTCGGAGGGTCTGGGCAGCCTTGGCTTGGGCTCTGCCTCACCCAGACATCACTGTGTAATCCTGAGAGGGGAGGCTCTGCCTTCCTATCAGAAAATGTGCATTTATTCCCAGTGACTGTCCTCCAGTCTTGAATTTCATAATTATGAGAGGCAATGACTGTCCTCCAGTATTGCATTGCGCAATTCTAAGAGGTAGTGACTGCTGGCCCGGAAAATTACGCAATGTAGTCACTGGGCCTCCAACCCATGCCAGCTGGAATTGTGCATTGCGTAAGCCCAACAGGCAGTAGGCTAGTCTAGATTGCGCATTGCATAATTCCAGCAACCAGCCAGCCTCCAAGTAGCCCAGATTTCCTTTTTCATTGTTCTGGCAGCCAGTCTCACAGCTTTCTTCTCACAACTTTCCTGGAAAAATTGCGTAATCCTTGCCAATCAATCCCTAGGTATGTTGTATGTTGTTCCTCAAGTTTGATTTAGTTTTAGCTGACAGATTTATTTCCATGCATGTTGCTATTCTCCAGATCTAGTAGGTGTTCATCTGTCTCTCAACAGTTTAGGATCAATGGCCTCTAAGAGAGCAGGATCAAAGGACACTGACAAAAGTGCAATTGGAGCAACAGTTGAGTGAATGTCTACATTTTTGTGAATCTATGAAGACACCAAGATGATTGTAGACAAGGAAATAAAGTTGAAATGGCAAGAGGTCAATGATGCATTTGTAGGCACATTTGGGTAAGACCTCAAACACCACCAAGTCTATGTAAACATTCGTAAGTTCGACTTGTACCAGATTGCATGCAGGTATCTTGTGTTCCCATGCGTGGACATGATACATTGGATCATCTCGCACACTGATACCAAGACGATGACATTGAGCAATGTGAGCGGGATGGAGATTGCTACCTTTAGGGTACAATACTATGAACAAATGTACCACATGTCGAGGCTCGTGGTCACCATGGAGACACCCTTAAGCTTACCCAACAGTAATGCCAACTCCAGAGATATCTTGCAGAACTCGGAAAAGGAGCTAGCCAAATTTAGGATGACAACCAACCAAATCTACAAGATGAAGATATTGTGGAAGGCATATCAATACTTGGTCATATTTGCATGTCACTTGTATGGCCAAGAGAGCACGGAAACCTTCCTATAAAGTTGGGTGATCACATTGGACCAACTGGCCAGAGAGGGAAAAGCATGCAACTGGTCTGACATGTTGGATCATCGGCTAAAGGAATGGGTAACAAGAGCTTGACAGCCGCCCAAAGGTCAGCAAACATAAATCTACATGTCCACTTACATCTTAGATGAAATCTCTACATGTCAGGAGTTCCTGGTGTACAAAATGATATTTGAATAGGATCCACCCTGCATGTCGAAGGCATCAATGGAGGCACTGTTGATATAGAATATTGGTATGCCTCACTGTCCGACACCTTCATACGAATGTACAACACAGAGAAGCCTCTGCATGTTCTACCAAAGTTTTACTTAGACAAGCTCGTCGTGTAGAAAGTATCATACCACATCGTGGTATGACTATCATCTAGGCTACACTGGAAGAAAAAGGCACCTTGGCTCGCTCTTCTGTTGTGGATCGGGTTATACGAGATAAGGAATTTCAAGCATGAGGATG
>APFE030660937.1:9749-27405 GCA_000404065.3 Pinus taeda | reverse complement strand
TGTTTTTATTGTATCTTAGCTAACTTTGCTACTCTAATGATATATGTATTATTTTCTTATGCATGCATGCATGGACTCATTCTATATAAGTATGTATGAATCTTACTGTACTGTGTTGTTGGTTTAACCATCAATTTGGATTGTTAGCTAACTTGTTTTCCAGTTTGTGATGCATCTTCGCTCGTGTGTTCCTTTCCAAGCCGCATGCTATCATAGGTTTCCAAGGGGTGCACTCACCCCACCCTTCGTGTGTTAGAACCTCTCATGCACCTTCCTTGACTTGCCACATAAGTCACACCCTTGCTACCAATAGGGACATCTTACTTGCCTCTGTACAAAACAATGGTCAAGGAGGTACCATACGAACCACTATTGGGACTCCTACACCAAATGGTTTCAAGTCTAATTGGGACTTCTTACCGGGGAGATCTCCTGACATGTTGGCGGGTCCAACACTGTCAACATTTCCGGCGCTAGAAGGAGGGCCAGAAGAAAAGTTGTGTCCTCTCATCCTATTTTGAACCTTTGCACATCTATCATGGAATATGTTACTCTCATCCCTCTACGATGTCTTTCGCATGTCAAACCTATCAACATCATGAGGGATTTTTTTGATCTCTTGTCCGAATTCATGTATGATGGTGAAGGTGAAGTGGCCTGGCCTGTATTCTTACATGACCTCCTTGCCATGCTTGATGAGGAAGATGGATGTTCTAACAAACAGACCAGTCTGCTACTTGCACATGCAATTCGTGAATCCCCACGACGGTGGTGCTGCAGCCTACTAGCTAACATCGTGCACTCACTTGAGAATTTTTATGATCTCATTGAAGATACTTTCCATAATTTTGATCCAGATCATATTGACCGAAAATTGTTACAACAATGGAAGGCCCCACATGAATCGCTTATGGATTTTTGGCATAGCTTTCGTGTTTTGTTGTTTGAAGCTCTAAAGAGCCAGATGAAATTTACTTATCTTTGGGATAGATTCAAGTTTCGTCTTAACAAATCAATCCATCCCAAGAAGAAGTTTGAGCCCAAGCCTTGCTCAGCATACTTTAGTGATGGACCTGGCTATCACAAATAGATATGGTCACTGTCACAAGTGATTGTTCACTGTCCCCTCATAAAATAGCTCCACCATTACAGAGTGATGTGGGAGAACATGCACACACCTTTGTTCAGTTGTCACATCCTCCCAACATCACTTCGCTTAATTTTCATGCAGATTTGGTTGTGAGTCCTTTGAGTTGTCACATGCATTTTGTACCACAACCTTTGTCTTCGTACTCAAATGATCCTTTGGATGATACTATCTTGTTTTCTTACATTCCAGACTCTACAGTTGTTGTGAACGAGGATCAAGCCATTGACGGAGTTGATGTTGCACAACCAACATGCACTGTCATTCAAGAAGAGAATGACTAGGAGCTTGAGCATCAACACTCAGCGAAGGATGACTCCCTTCTGTTTGAGCCTCCTCCATTCTTTCTTGACATCTTCGGTGAACCTGCCATCCGTGATTTTGCATGTATATCTCTATCTACAGATGCACCCATTGTTGATCATTCGCAAGACACACCGGATGCCAGTCCTTCATCTGACAATGAAGAGGATAAACTATTTATTGAAAATCCACTTGAATTTTCATCTGCCTTTTTCGGAAACACAGAGGGTGAATTTGTCTGCTTCTCATCTACCACTCTATTTGATTCATTAGATCATGAGGATGCAGATGAAATCATTGACTTTACTGATTGTAGCTGTCGTGATCTATTTACTCCCGTATCTGATCACGATGATGATTCTATTGCTGTTGATTTTTTGAAGCCACCTATTTATGATGATATATCTGTCGATGAATTCAAAACCGCCCAGACTATTGAGGCACTTCAGCCTGAGCTGATGGTTATGTTAGGCCGTCGCTTTCCTGAGGTTGGTTTCACTTCTGATCAAGAAATTGTTGAAACAGCTAAGGCTCCTCATCACTCATCTGTATGCATTGAACATCAATCTCACACATAGATCATGTTTCCTCCACTCGAACTACACTATCCCATTGCTCATGCATTGGAGGAATCTTACATTGTGAGCACACGTGCACGATGCAAGTTGTCTTTGTTTATTTCATTTGCTTTCATGTCATAGTTAAGAGTATGCGTATGCTTCACAACTGCATGTAGTGTCACACATCACCATGACAAGTCCACGGATTGCATGTCATGCACTTGCACTCACTTATGTTCTGTGGACACATTTAAACATGGAGTGCCTTTTTCTTCATTGTTATATCTTTCTTGTTTGCTGGTTCACACAATCGGGTTGCTCGCGGACCATGCCTTCACCAACATGGGTCAACCAATGTGTGGGTGGCTGCATTGGAAGTATCACTTCACGTGATCAAATCCATGCACCATTAGCTTAGGATTAGGAGTAGTGTTTGCTTTTGGTTTTTTTCTTGCATGCTTATTTTCTTACTTACCTCACATGTTTGTTTTTTTCTTACTTGCTTCTCTTTCACACTTATTTCTGCTTCTCTCTTGTTTAGTTGTTTGTTTGCTTGTTTTATGCTCGTAGGTTAGTTTCACATGAACCCATGTGTGACTCTTGAAACAAGCTGGGTGAAGTACAAGAGGCTTTGTGCAACTATCACTCCTTGGTTATTTGTCGTCCTGCCTCTTTATGAAGAAATTTTTATCTTCAGTAAATAATACGCCAATGGAAAATACGTAATGATCAAAGTGAACCTTGGTGAAAACACAATACTTGCGCGCTAACTAGTGTCACCTACTCTAGTCGGTTGTTTTTGGGTTAACCCTTGGAATCTCAGTCAAGTAGAGTAAGGTGGGGGGGGAAACCTTAACAAGCATGTCAGAGGTACATATAAAACTACTTATCTAAAGGAACAACCTCTTCTGCTCTCAATAAGTCGGGATCCCTCTTCCACCTTTGAAATGAATAAGTGCTATGCAAAGTTATGAAAAATGAAAATGGAAAATTTTCAAAATGAAAATGAATAAGGCGAAAGAAGAGAAAGGCTTCTCGTGCAAAGAGGTGATGCAAGTAACTCCATCGGGGTACTGACCAAGCTCGTTGGCAGCGGA
This sequence comes from Pinus taeda, assembly GCA_000404065.3. Lineage (NCBI taxonomy): Eukaryota > Viridiplantae > Streptophyta > Pinopsida > Pinales > Pinaceae > Pinus > Pinus taeda. The sequence continues at coordinate 24,298 of APFE030660937.1, read as the reverse complement.
GTGATGCTTGTGTTCCTGCGTGACTTTGTCAGGGTATTGTCCAGGCCTGCTGGCACTGGAGCAACACCAGAGATGAAACTAAAACTTTGACGACCATACTGATTGTGTACCACTATACCCCTCAACCCCAATTGAAACAACTGTGTTGACTTGGCTTGGAATGTGTGTCAATTGACCAAGAACTTGGCATATACTACATCTTACAATCAAGCAAGTGTGGAAACCAAGACAAATAGAGAACTAAACAATACTTCCAGATGTGTTAGACTTGATTTTTATGAACAAGATCCATCAGAGACCTAGAGTTCTTCTAGTGTGTCGCCAAGTGTTGTAGCAGCTACAACCACCCTCCAAAATTTTTCCTTAGCTTCGTTTTGTTTCCTCCCTGCCAAATATCCTCAGCAACATGTCTTGCACTGTCAAGTACATAAGATTCAGTGGTTTTCTAGTAGCATGACAACCTATGCATAATAGCTTGTTGCATTCCCCTCACGGGCTTCTTCCCCGGACTTGGTCTCGTTTCATGCTGAACAACTCCCTCAATAAATTGCAAAATTGTGGAGGGGAACCAACCTTCCCTCCAAAAATTGTGCAATATTGACTGGCAGTTAGCTGGCATCAGGAATTGTGCAATTCTGCCTATCAACCTCCCTTGGAAAAACTACGCGATCTAGCCTATCAAGACTGCTCTACCTAGAAATTGTGCAATCATGGGCAGTAGTCAGCTGTTCAGCCTAGAAAGTACACAATCCTTCTGGGCAGCTAGCCCAACTTCCTCCCAGGAACTGCACAAAAGCTTCCCTCAGTCAGGCAGGCTCTTGGATGTGCCATTGGGTTGACCGGTTCCACCTGGGCCTGAGAAAACTTGACTTGCATGCATGGGATTCTTTTTCCCGAAATAGCAAAAAGAAACATGCAAAAAACATCCCTAGATTTTAGGGAGCTATTTTCAGCAGCTGGAGGTTACATGCAAATATTGTTTTAAAATCTTTCCTCCAAGTGTTGCTTTTTCCTAGATTTGTGGCATGTGCATCATGAGCCTCAAACTTATTTAGTTGATGCTTCAGAGCTCACTTCTTCACATCAATCTTTGAACTTTGACATCCCACAACACATCCAAGAGTCTTCGACACATCCAACCAAACTATTTACGGGTAAGTCCTCCCAATTTGTCTTTTGCAGCATTTCTGTTGCTTTTTGTGTTTTCTCATGTCTGAGTGTTGTTTGCTTGATTTATATGAAAACTTGTTGTCGTTTGCATGCATATTATCTTGTACTATCATCATTTTAGTTTTTGTTAGCATCTCACGACTGTCGCATGCATGACAGTGTTTTGCACAAACGATCGTCGATCCGACGACTCACTTCACCTACATGCATGTTGTTCCATTTTCTAAATCTTTCATTCACTATTTGAATGAACGATCATTCATTTCTGTTTACACTTAGTATCACTGTGCATTCACATTCACATCTTCTTTTAGTTTCCCTTTGGTGGGTCTGGGCAGCCTTGGCCTGACCTCTACCTTACCCCAGACTGCCTTTTGCACAGTTCTGACAGCTAGTCTCCCAGCCTCCCAGGAAAAATTGCATAATCCTTTCCAATTAATCCCCAGGTATGTTGTATGTTGTTCCTCAAGTTTTCTTTAGTTTTAGCTGATGGATTTCTTGCCATGCATGTCACTATGTCTCCAGATCTAGCAAGTGTTCTTCTGCCTCTCAGCAGTTCAGGATCAATGGCCTCTAAGAGAGTAGGATCAAAAGACACTGACGTAAGTGCAACTGGAGCAAAAGTTGAGCGAGTGTCTACAAGTTTGCCGATCTATGAAGACACCAAGCTGATTGTAGACAAGGACATTCAAGTTGAAATGGCAATAGGTCAATGATGCATTTTCAGGCACATTTGGGGAAAACCTCGAAGATCTCCAAGTCTATGTGAACATTCACAAGTCCGGCTTGTATTGGATTGCATGCAGGAATCCCGTGTTCCCATGTGCAGACATGATACATTGGATCATCTTGCACACTGATCCCGAGACGATGACATTGAGCAGTGTCAGTGGGATGGAGATTGCTACCTTCAGGGCATAGGACTATGAATAGATGCACCACATGTCGAGGCCCGTGGTCACCATGGAGACACCCTTCAGCTTACCCAACAGTAATGCCAACTCCATAGATATCTTGAAGAACTAGGTAAAGGAGCTAGCCAAGTTTAGGATGACACCTAATCAGATCTACAAGACGAAGATATTGTTGGAAATACTGAGGGGGGGGTGAATCAATATTTCTTTTCAATTGTTACTTTTACCATTTAGATCACTTATATTTAGAACACATAATTAACAATACGAATAAATTCTCTTATTAATTTCCTCTTTACAATAAATCAAGTACAATATATGTAGGGCTTGAACCCTAGATGAAGACACCATTCTTCAATTCCCCAAGCTCCAACCTGTAGTCTACCAAGCACTGAATTGGACTTCACAAGGCTCCAACCTTGTCACTTTAAGGCACCAACCTCTAGGGCTCCAACCCTATCTTTGGTACAGGCACCAACTTGGTCTCTTGAGGACTCCTATCCTCTAAGGATCTTGTTAGGTTCCTATACCAATAGGTGTCATTTTTCATGATTGACATTGATAAGGCCTAATACGTTCAAACCTTTGGCTGGTTGCAAAGGTGTTCCATATTCCAAGAAAAGAAAAAATTAAAAAATGAAAAGAGGGTATGCCCTAAAAGAAAAATCAAAGGGAAAAAAGAGTGAAATGGTCAAAAAGAAAGAAAATGAACCCCAAATGAAAAGACCAGGAAAGTGTGCTAGTCCAAAATGCCACTACTGTCCCATTTTTTGAAGAATTTCATTGTGTGCAATCAGTTGGCTTTTGTCACAATTGATGGATGGCCTAATAGCTCAATCTTGGCTAGGTCCACATTTAAATTTACTTGTCTTAGAAATAGAGAATAAAGTCTGTCCAAACAGTTCAAGCTTGGCAGACAAATAGCTAGGTAGAGAAGCAAAGGGTCTCAACAGCTAAATCTGAGCCCTTGGAAGAAATAAGGGCAGACTTAGATAGAAGGGCAGCTGAAAGAAAAGAAAAGAGCAGGGGTTTTCTAGTTCAAATGCCCCCAAGGAAAAATGAAGAAAAAATGTTAGGAATAGTAGGCTAGGTAGGCAGTTTTGATGTTGCAGAAGCAGGTTCATGAGTAACTTTGCCTTGCAAAGGTGATTCATCTCCTTACCATCATCAACACCATGGCAACTATGTGGTGACAGACCAAATGATGCATGTCTAACTTCCCCTCATTCCCCTCCCAACAATCACTCACTAACCTCCCCCCGGGATATTGAGATCTGCTCAATATTCCTAGACCAGTCCATTTCAGGTAAAAGTTTGAAGCAAAATGACATTGTCTGCATGGGCCAAGAAGCCACATTTCTTGTGTAAAACATTTGTTTTCTCCTAAGCCTAAGCTATCCAACTTCATAGCTTAAAAAAATCTCTCATTTCCCTAAAAGTCTAAGTTGTTCACTCTTTAACTTAGTGCTTTATTCAAATATATGTTTCATATTAACACACTAACCCTATTATATTAAATCCCTATATATCTTTCCCCATACCCGTATTATGTATATACAAAATAAAAACCCCAAAAAAATTATTATCTCGCCCTTGCTAATTATAGTAATATGTCATTATTTAAGGGGATCCAAGGTTTATTTGAAACGCTGTGATAACCCTCCCCGTGCACGACAACATTGGAATTTATTTAATCTCTGGTTAAATAAATAACCAAACTCTGCAACCCAAACCATGGAATAACCCCAAACCTTTGAAAAATCATTAAAATAATGGCAGGTCCCTGCGCCATACTACACTGCCAACTCCGTCATGGGTCAATCATTGGATCCGATCCCACAGATTGGACGGCCCGCAGCCATATCGCGACCCCTCCAGTGCCCGAATGATATCTTTCGGGAAAATGGCGGTTTCGCCACCGTACCGAAGACACGCGTCGCCCGCCCGGTGCTATCGCGACCCCTCCTCCCGAAACAACCTTTGCCCAAAAGCAGTGCATGAAATACCATTTACTGCCCCAGCTGATCCCCCCGATGATGTCACCTCCACGTCACCTCCACATTGTCGGCCACATCGCTTGCTGATGTCATTGCCACATCACCCACGTCGTGACAAAACCTCACACCATGATGATGTCATCACAAAAAGCGCCAAAAAGCCCATAAAGACAAATTTTGTCAAAAAACCGTGAAAATGTCATTTTTGTCCATTTCTAGTTGTTGTTTTTTACAGAAGCTGTGCATGTGAATTACGACGAAGTCGCCACCAGAAATCCAGTCCGCCACCCGACTAGTATACTCCGGCATTTCACTTTGCAATTCATCACTCTAGTCTGCAAATTCCTTGTGTGCGCATCAACAACCCAGGTATTTACCCATTTTACCTCCCAATCCCGTGTTTTGAAAGTTTTCCTATGTAAGTTATATGAAAGAGGCGAAATTCATACTGAATTCAGTATATAGCTTCCACACAAGTACCCTAGAACTTCTCTGTTACCCACTTTTCACCAAAAAACCTGCACATTTCATGTCTCGCTATAAAATTCGCCCAGTGAGCTGATAAAAACAGGTATTCACCTAAATCTTGTTCCCAAGCCCCCTGTTTTTAACTTTCTTCTACAAATTTTCCAAAAAACGCCCAAATTTAAGCTCAAATCATCAAACTGATTTCAACAAGTGCACCATTACCACTGTTTTTGTCCATTTTTACCGAAAAACCCTGCAAACTTCATTTTCCACTGTGAGATTCACCCAGCAAGTTAAAATTCGAATTGACTTCAGTCTGCAATTCCCTAAGAAAAGCCCCCGAGCCCTTGTTTTATCTACTTTTGCTACACATACCCAAATTCCAAATTGAAAAATCAAAGATAGTTGAGCAATGGAGGCTCCAGTGGCCCTGAATGTTGCACCTCTCAATGATCCACACAAAGAACTAGAATGGATACGTTTAGCTGACAGAGATTTTTAGATTAATGACTTAATTGGTGACAAGCCTCACCTCCAAGCATTTTGTGAAATTAGGAATAACTACCGCAGCAATGCCGATGTCTATGGAATTTGGGAGTCCAACATGCCCATGTACTACCTCCCTTCAGTGAATGTATTCCCTGACCTCATCCACCAATGCCATGCCAATTATGAGCCTACTCAAAGGGCAGTGGTGGCCCCTTCTGGAAATTTCGTCTTTCATATCACCCCTGAATCCATCAATGAGATGCTGCACTTCAAGCCAACTCAACCTCTGACTCCTCTTTCCATGGAATTTTTGCTTGACAAAGGAGCCAAATTTCCTAGTTCAGAGATAACCATATTAACTCAATTATTCATGAAACTAGATTACCAGCACCGAGGCCCACCTCCTTATGTATATATTTGGTTCACTGAAGCAGGAAAATTAATTATAGACATGATATCCTACATCTTGGGATTCAAAACCAGTGAGTATGTTGATGGGACTACCTTAGTTTTGTTGTCCATTTTTACTCTAGGACAGCCCCCTGCTGTCAAGTATGACTATGCTACCTTCATAGTTGATAAGATCCATGAACAATTCATGTGCTTGGATAGACTCGAAAGAGTGTTTAAATACACATCATACATATATCATTTGTTGTTGTACAATCAACCAGAGAGTTTTCAAATTCCCCTCAGAAAATTGGATTGCAAAGGAGAGCGAAGGTCTGTAATCTTCTGGACCTCAGTCTTCCACTGTGTTAGTGACTCCCCTTATTCTTACTGTGAATTCATTGACCTGTTCATACATCCAACCTCTTCTTTATTAATGACCACTCCTCCTGCTAGATTCTCTGGTGAAATGCAGAAAATTTTTCGTCTTTCCAAAAGCTACAACATAGGTGACTGGTATTTTTACTAGAATCACACTGAAATCTGAATATATGGCTATGAAATATGCCCCTACAAGCTACCCAAATTTGTGCCCATGAGGCTATTTGCACTGGAGTACTTCAGGCAATTTATCCAAGCAGACTTAACCCACTTTTGCAAGGTTAAGAAAAATGTACAACTCAAAATAAGAAATCAACTGGGCCCTTTTATCTTCAATAAAAGAGAAGCCTGGGAAGAGGCTGATAATATTTTAGGGCACCAACTAAAGCTGAAACATAGTTTCTATTGGGCACCATATGACCCCAATCATTTCATAAGTTATAGGAAGGTGAAAAACAAGCTACCAGCATATGTTCATTGCAAGATCCCTGAAATTCAACAATATGCTAATCAACAAGAATGGTTAGAAGGCACATTAGTTGAAGAAATTACTGAGGAAGAGAAATTGGAAAGAGCCATGAAAGAGCTTGAAAAAACACTTGACCTGGACTCTTTTGGATAGGTATCCTTCAAGTTGCCGCAACACATAGGAGGTGACACATCTTTCATTGGGACTTCTCAGCAACCATCACAAAAGGCCAGCACAGGGTCAGCTAAAGGCAAAGAGGTGATAGACACAGAGCAGGAAATGATGACAGACCAGCCAGCTACATCAAAGGAACAAAGCCAAGGGCAAGTCCCTTCAGCATAAACAAAGGCACCTAAAATGCCTGCATTACAAACTCCTATAAATGAGGAAAGAGGTAAGAAAAGGGATAGAGAGGAAAGCACACCTGTAAGTGGACCAGCAGAACAACCAGGGGAAAAGAGGCAAAGATTAAATCCTCACTCTGAAGAGGAACTCTTGGAAGAAACAACAGGCAGCCTAAGGGGTGAGGGAATGACTGGACAACAAACTTCTCCAATGATGGGCACATCAGCTAGCTCATACCAGCAAAAGCTAGAGAGGCATCATAATGTGGAAGTTTCATCCACCAGGCCTCAAAGCAAGCAACATAGCAAGCAAGGTTCAGATATTAAGAGGATATTCACTGAGATAAAGGCAAAGAATGAGCCAATAAGAATTCAACTTTATAATCAATTGTTGAAAATGGCCCCCACTAATCAACAAAGGTTAATGTCAGCATATGATATTCAAGAGGAAAAAATGACCCTTAGTCACTTCAAGCCCAAAATGCAGCAGCCACAGTCAGCTGCTGATTATATCAGGACCAATCTGGAAGTTCTCTCCAAATACATCCATCCAATGGACCATATTGAATTGCATAAGAAAATTGGGGAAATGGTGTACTCCACCTTGGCAGACAAGGCATTATTAGCTCACAAATTGCAGAATTCATTACACAACACCTCTGCCCAATTAGAGTTGGAAAAGGCCTCTTCATTAGCCAAGGATAACAGGATCAAATCCTTGGAAGAAATTATCATCGAGCTGGGACATGATCCCAAGGATGCCAAGGGCATAAAGGCTTTGATAAAAAAGAAGGAAGAAGACATTGCAGCCCTTAAAAAGCAATTAAAGCTGCCTATTACAATGCATCCACAAACCATAGAGGTTGTGCAGCAAAAAGAAGAGGAAGACAATGGATTTGCTAATGAAAATGAATCAAAGACTAAATGAGACAGAGCAGGAATTGGAGAAGGCATTACAGGAAAAGCAGGGAATGTCGACCTCCCAACCATCTCAAACAGCTCAAACAGCTACAACCGCTCCTCCTACAATTACAACATAGTACCTCCCACTGTCCCAGCAACAGGTACATCAGCCATAGATACTTCAGCAGCAGCAACAACAACAACACCACGTACCAGCATGAGCATAGAAGAGCTAATGAAGGCAATGAAAGAGGTAGAACTCCCAGTGTCAGAGCTAAAAGAGGCCAAAGAGAAATTGGATAAACTGGAAGTGAGTTATGATAAATAAAAAATGACTGTGGCAGAAAGAACAAGAGAGTAAAAGCATTGGAAAACAAGGTAAGATCCTTAGAAAAGGATCTTTCTCTTCACAAACCTCTAGTAGAAATTAAAAATATCTTGTGGACTAATATTGGGCAATCCATCACTGATCAATGGAGATCAATACAAACAATCCATGAGCAAATTGACTTGATAGTACTAGCCCAAGTAGAGATTCAAAAGGCCAGGACATTATTGGGACACATGCCCGAACAGGCTAATAGGTTAATACACTTTTTAAATACCCACACCAGTGAAGAACTAGTAGCATTGGAAATCAGAGACAGGACAGGCACCATTCAAACAGTCAAGAGAGTTCTGACCATGAAGAACTTCATACAAAATCTGGAGAGGAAGTGCCAGGACATGCAAGTGGGGATAAATGCTTTTACAGAGAAGTTTACAGTTTTGCAGGAAAAGGGTCTGCCCAGTTTATTAACCAATGATCACAAACTGATGACACATGCAAATTATGCTCACAAGGTGAATACCTATGTTGCAAATCAAATCACAGCCTCATCAAGCACTTCAGAAGAAAGAACACTCCCATCAGGACAGAGCCTGTATGACAGTTTGGAAAATCTGTTTTATATTGAACATGAAATAAAACATCTTTTCACAGTCCAGCCTGATTTCTTCATATACACTGATGCTAATGAGAATTTAAGGAAATTGAAAATACATCTGTTACTAGGAGACCAATGGTGGTAAAGAATGTTGGAGATTTTATAAACATATCTTTAATTTCTTTTTATAGCTTTGGAAGGTTGAAATATGGTATCACACGCCATAAAGAAGAAAACAACAGGGGATGGAAATCGGGCTGGAGCAATAGCGCATTAAGGAAAGATCAGATATAGCCGAAAGGGCCAGCACAACAATGCAAAAATATTAGCGGAAGCACCCCCTGGCTGACTCACCAATTTTAAAAGTCAAACGCATCTCACCAAATGATCAGCCAACACACCAACATTTACTTGTGCATTCATTTCTCCCTGTTTCCAACATCATTTACTTCTCCTGTAAAGTAGATGGATGAAGTTATTTCTTGATATTTTCTCATTCAGATATTTTGTAAACACTTTTTGTATAAATACGTCCCCAAGTGAAGAATTTGGGGTTGGTTGGTGATATCTTCTATGGACTGCGCTGTAACTCTGAGAATTTGTTGAATACAAAAGCTGTTGGATTTCATAGTTGCTGCACTATCTGAATGCAGAATTGATACTCTGGACCCTGCTATAGAATTCTTGAGTCATGTTATGGATCAATAAGTTTCTCCTCACCTGTGTTTTACTGTTTATGTGTTTACATACATCATATATGTTTCATGATCTTAATAATAGAGAAAAAGAATAGCCCAGAACTTGTTTGTTTACACTTTGTGTTCAATCTTTATTATTATTAATTTTTTCTTCAGGATCAACATAAATAGGAATTCTTAACTGCTCCCGTTTCCCTGGTTCTTACATATTGATTTAATGCTAGGAAATTCTTAATTGCTTCTTGGTCATAATCATTCACTTTCTTTCTGTCTGCGTGTTGAAGGATTCTTAACTGCCCTCCAACCACAACCTCCATCCTATCTGATTCGGCTTATGAATTGTTCCATGAATGATTACCCTGATTTGTAGTACCTCCTTCTGTCAAAAAGACCATATCCAGTAGTTTAACCTCTTGGACTCCATTAGCCCAATGGACTAAAGTTCTCAAATTTACAGCCCTGTTCTACAGAACACCACCATCCAAAAATCAAACAAGCTCTTGTACTTCATAACTAGCCTAATATACCTTAAACAAAGCTAAACTTTAAAGAGAGAGCCCTCTCTGGATGCAGATTGGCTAGAATTTGTGTCTAAAAGATTGGTTTGTGGTTACCTCGGCCGTATTCCCTCCTTAGAATTTTCTTGGGGAACAACCTGAGTGATAACGGATCCAATCTTGTCTTCCAAGGCACAAACCTTGTCTCTTTGAGGCTCCAACCTGTAGGTGTCCAACCCTATCTTCCAAGGCACCAACCTTGTCTCTTTGAGGCTCCAACCTCTAGGGATCCAACCCTACCTTCCAAGGCACCAACCTTGTGTCTTTGAGGCTCCAACCCTTATCTTTACTTCATTAAGATATGTTTGGTTATACTTCACTGCTCCCAATGTCTTCTTCAACAAACCTTATCAGTCTTTAGCTATGCCTTCACTTAGTCTCCACGTCACATCATCAATGACAACCTTGTTCTTCACATGAAGGTGTCACCACTACTCTTCATGTTACCCAAACAAAAATTCTTCAAGGTCACCTCATGATGGCTTCAATGCATCATGGTCTTCAATGATCTCCACAAATCTTCAATATGTTGCTTCACAAAGTTCTTAAAATCTGCCCTATTTTGTTCTCAAGAGAAGACTTCAACAAGCTCTATTTGTCCAATCCTAATAAATCAACACTTTGACCACGATAACTATGAAAGCTTCGACCATGACAAATTCAACCACGACAACTTTGACCATGGAAACTACGACAACTTTGACCATGGAAACTATGGAAGCTTTGACCACGACAACTATGACAGCTTCGACACGACAACTACGGCAACTCTGATCACGACAACTATGGCAGCTTTGACAATGGCAACTATGATAGCTTCGACCATGGCAACTATGGCAACTTCGACCATGACAACTACGACAGCTTAAACCAAGATTTGATGCCCAAACAGAATTATCCTTTTTTTCATCCTAAACAATAGTCTCCTTGTTCTCTTTGGCCTTTTGTCTTCTCCTATACTTCATATCTCTAAATTCTTGCCCGAATTACTGATCAAAATGAAGTGTTTGGACATCTATTTATAGATATTTCATTTATAATTGAAGGGACATGTCTATTTGAAGTGAGGCCAACTAATATGATTGAGTGTAGGTCGGCTCACTGTTAGGAATAATTTCCTTAACTTAAAAATTCAATATCTCATAAACTTTTGGGAGTTTCGGGGAAAATAAAGGCTCGTTAGGAAGAGGAAGAAATCCTCTTTAAGATTATCTAGGATCCATTTTTAAAGGATGCCTCCAAAGTGTCCAAAATAATTTTTCTTTGTGACTATCCTTAAATTTTATGCATAAAATTTTTGGGACAGCATGAGGAATGTTTGGAACGACGTGGCTTCTTCATTGTTATCAATGTCATAATAGGATCATAGAGTCATTATGTAGGAGTGAAACATCCATGTAGCATGACACAAGAACAATGTCATCATATACTAGTGCAGTCATAGTGCAACATCATTAGGGGAACTCCAAAATAATCTTCCAACCATCAAATGATCTCCAACCATGTTATCAAGACCTCATCAAGTGCCATTATCAATTGTGGTCATTTATCAAGAATATGACATCATCAAATGTAGTCCTCCATATTTCATCAAGGGATTCTAAATACTTGGCACTTGGCACTTCTTAAGACTTCTTCATTAGTGACTTGATATATTAATTGATGACATTTTTATGAAACAAGAGTTATGACATCATCATTTGGAAGTAGGCATCTCAACAATATTTTCCATCTCGACTAGTGCCATATTGACATCAACGACAACCTATATTAACAATCTCCCCCTTTGTCATTGATGGCAATATTATTTCCATTTCAACATTCTTTCCCCCTTTGACATCAATGGCAGACGGGGTGCCCAAGTACTCCCCTTGTCAAGCTACTTCTTTTCTTTATGAATAGTAGTTCTTCATAGGTATGTTACTCCCCCTGTCATCATGCTCTTCTTTCTAGCAATGTGGTCCATGTTAGATGTGCTCAAATTCCTCCATGTGATGAACCAACTCCCTTTGTTTGCAGACCTCCTGTAGCTCATAAAATTTTACCTATTTAGTGATCAAGTGGAATACATTTTCAATAGTAGTTCATGGATGAATAAGGGATCATGTTCTTCGATGGAAATTCTCCCAAGAGACGATCTATAAAAGGGTGATTGTCCATGTGGCTCATCAAGGATTTCACAGGTCCCATTCACAGATAGCTTCTGCAAGAATGCTTAATCATCATAAGCTCCCCCTAACTGTATGCATGGTCTTCCTTTTGGCATAGTCTCCCCATCAAAAATACTTGGAATATCAAGGATGACTTCATCAAGTCAACAACATGTGTTGTTGGCTAAAGTGTTCAAGGGACTTCCGGATTCAATTTGCTTCCTTCTCCATACTTGTATAACTTTCTTCTCTTGCATGGTTATTCCTTTTGTAGGGGCCCAAGTCAAGTTGCAATCATGTGACATATGTCCAATGTTATGACACTTGAAGCACTTTATGTTGTTCATGAATAAGAAATCATGACTTCTTCTTGCAAAATTGCTTCTCGAAGATTGATGGGGACCATTATATGCCCTACAATCTTTTTCCATGTGTCCAAATTTTGTACAAGCATAACGATAACCAAGAAATATACTTTGGTACCTGGGAGAAGAAGGTTTTCATGATGTACTTATGAAGTCACTTTTCCTTGGGATTCTTTGATGATAACCATTTCTTCTTGCATCCTTGACACCATCTGCATGTCTTCTTGGAGGAGGGTTTCTTCCATAGTTGTCTTGACTCTTTTCCTTGCCTTTTCTAGAACTGGGAGCATCAACATTTCTTCCAGGCTTCCTCACATCCTTGTTGTTTGAAACATTAGGGTTTGTGGCATTCTTGCTTAAGGATTCACCTGCATAGCCAAGACCTGATTTATCGAGGGGAGACCTTTGATGAATGTTGGGCGTGGGATCCCACAAGGGAAGTTTTGAGGCTTATAGCCCAGATTTTGGTCAATTTTGTAATTCTCATGTAAAGACTCTGCATTGTGTGGGCGCGGAGAGCATAGTTTGTTAAAAAGTCATAACGTTTTCCGCCCTTAATTTTTATAATATAATGTCGGCTGTAGGGATCTACCCATGGTTCGCAGACCATGGGATTATATAAATAGAGAGAGGCTCTAAGTAGTTTGAAAGGATAGTCGAAGAATCAATATGAGGTATGCGAGATAGATTTGAGGGGTAAAGTCTAGTTCTGGGTCGTAGAGTAGGAGAAGGCTCTGTAGCTGAGTGCATAGAGGTCTAGTAGTCCGCAGCTGAGTGTGCGAACCCCTACAGCTGAGTGCACAGGGTGAGTTGAGTCTGTAACCAGTTGAAGTATTAATAAAAAGAAGTGTTCTATCAATTCAGCGTATTTATTTCTTGTTTTATGCATCTGCTATATTGGGTATGAAATTTACTTCTAATACTTATATGATGTGTGAATGTGTATAATTGTGTTGATTAAGTGAATGCAAGATAGAATATCTGTTTATGCGAAGTTAACTAAGATAAGTAAGACACTTAGCGTAGATTGGGAGATAGCGCAGATCGATGCCCTAAGAAACGTGAAAACATCTCAGCCCTTGGTTAGGGATGTGCGAAAGATGATTGTGACACTTCACGAAGGTATCGAAGGTTAGAACAATGCACAAAGTGACCTGTGCGAAGGGAGGTCTACTTGGACTAAATCAACATCACAGACATCTCAAGGGTGTGGAAACTTGGTTCCAACATCCCCCCATACTGCTTCGAGTGAGACTTCAGTCCGCGCTCTACGGGTTGATGCCGAAAGGGCCAGTAGTGTAGGGATTTGTTTGGCTAAATAACTCCGAACCTGGGTCAGGCCCCCATAAGCCAACAATGACTTAGGATGTCATATAGGTTTTGAGAACTTTTCAATTTCTTATTCAGAAATTCAACTTCCTTTTTGAGAAAGACAATTTATTCCTTCATTTTCTTGCATTCTTCATCCTTCTTTGATAGAATGATCTCCATTTCTTCCTTCATCTTGGTTACTTCACACGAATGGGACTTAAGTGAAGTGATTTTTGATTTTAACTTGGTGATTTCATCATCCTTTTCTTCTAGTTGGCATATCATGGTGTTTCTCTCCTTTTCTGCTTCATCAACTTGTCCTTCTATGAATGTAAAAGCTTCCATCACCTTCTTAGCTCCTTGTGCTTGTTTCCTTGCTTCTTCTAGTTGATATCTAAGGGAGGAGATCTCTTCCTTGTATTGACCTATCCCTTCTTCAAGTTTCTTCAAACTCTTGTGCCTTTGTTCAAGGTGGCTTAACAAGGTATCTTCCCATTTCTTTGCCTTATCCAATTGATTTGTCATAGATATGAATTATTCATGATGCTTTCTCTTGTTTTGATGAAATTATTCCTTAATCTTGGCAAGATCCTCATCTCTTTCTTGTACTTGAAGCTTAACAAGGTCAAATTCCTTCCTTGTCTTGACGTGGTCAACAACTTGTGCTTTCTTCTTAAGTTCCTCATTTTCCTTTTTCAAATTGTTAATCTCTTCTATGGCATCCATAAGTTTAGTGAGGAGATTTTCTTCACAATCTTCTTCATTTTCATCTCCTAGATCTTCTTTAGCCTTGATGTTATCAGTCTTATCTTCAGCTTCCTTGATGGGCTCTGGATTTCCTTCTTTTTTTCCATCATTTTCTTGACTAGATATCATTGTCAATGCTCCTTTTGAGTGAAGATCATGAAGTTTATCCCATATGCCTTTAGCTGATGAACAATTTTCAAAATTGGCCTTCATAGAATCAAATAGCCCATTCAATATTGCTTTCATTACTCTTGTATTATGTTCCTTGGA
>APFE030660934.1:0-26492 GCA_000404065.3 Pinus taeda | reverse complement strand
AAGTCATCTCCAAGTTTCCTATTCCAAATTGTCAAAGAGATGTTAGAAGTTTTCTAGGATTTACTGGATACTATAGAAGATTGATAGAAAACTTCACTAAAATAGCATCTCCACTCTTCAAACCGCTTACAAAAGATTGTGAATTCAAATGGGATCCTGATTGTCAAACAACCTTTGAAACTTTGAAAACAAGAATATCTGAAGCACCTATCTTGAGAGGACCAAATTGGAAACTCCCTTTCCATATTTCTACAGATGCCTCAAATACAGCTCTAGGAGCCGTGTTGGGTCAAAAGGATTTAGTTCCTTATGCCATTTATTATACCAGTGAAAATTTGACTCCCACTGAGTTGATTATACTGTGACTGAAAAAGAGTTCTTAGTTGGTGTTCATGCAATCAATAAGTTTAGACATTATATAACAAGCTATGAAACTTTTATCCATACTGATCATTCTGCTATTAGATATCTAATGAACAAACCTGTTACTAATGGCAGAGTTACAAGGTGGCTCTTACTGTTGCAAGAATTCAATATTACTATATTGGATAGACCAGGGAAACAAAATACAGTAGCTGATTTCTTGTCTAGGATCCAAAGTACTAAAGAAAATTCTCCTGTAGAGGATAAGTTTCCTGATGAATATTTGTTTGCAGTAACTACTAAGACTCCTTGGTATGTTAGATATGCTAACTAATTTGGTTACAGGGAAACTACCTCCACATCTATTTCCTAGTGAAAGAAGAAAGATTATTCAGGAGAGTTCAAAATATTCATGGATTTCTAACGAATTGTTTAAAACAGGGCTAGATTTTGTGATCAAAATATGTGTTAGGGAAGATGAAATACCTGACATCCTCAAGGCATGTCATGATGAACCATGCGGCGGATACTTTGCTGACAAAAGGACGACCTATAAAATCCTTTCTTTAGGATATCATTGGCCTTCCCTCTTCAAAAATACAAAAGAATATGTCAAAAGGTGTGACAACTGCCAAAGAGTAGGGAAACCGACTCTTTCAAATGAAATGCCATTATAGCCACAGGTACTCATCGAACCCTTTGAAAAATGGGAATTAGATTTCATTGGGCCTATTAATCCACCATCTAAACAAAAGAAGCATATATTGGTATGTACTGATTATGTCACTAAATGGGTAGAAGCCAAAGCATTACTTTCGGCTACTGAAAATTCAGTTGTTAGTTTTCTTTATGAGGATATTTTTACTCGCTTTGGTGTCCCAAGAGAAATTGTGACAGATCAGGGAACTCAATTTACATCCAACATGATGGAGAATCTAATGGAAGAATACAAAATCAACCACAAGAAATCTACTTCTTACCATCCGCAAGCAAATGGCCAAGTGGAGTCTACAAACAAAGTTATTGAAAGCATCATCACCAAAACTGTCAATCTACACAGAAGATATTGGGCAGAAAGGCTTCCTAAAGCCTTGCGGGCCTACAGAACTACATGGAGAAATACAACAGGACATTCTCCCTATGAACTTGTTTATGGGAAAGAAGTCCTGCTCCCCATTGAGTTCCAAGTCAAAACCTTCAAGATGGCAGTTCAGTTGGGGATGGATCTATCGGAAGCCCAAAAGCATAGAATGGAGCAGTTGAATGAGCTAGATGAGATCAAACAAGAAGCAATCCTAAGAATTGATCTAGTTCAATATCAAATAGCTAAGTGGCATGAAAAATACATCAAATAGAAAAGTTTCAAGAAGGAGACTGGGCATTGCTATTTGATTCTAAGTTTAAAGACTTTAAAGGCAAATTCTAGACTCATTGGCTTGGGCCATATGAGATTGACAAAGTCTTTAGCAATGGAGTGGTAAGAATAAAGACCATTGATGAATCTCAAACTCCTCTTATTGTGAATGGCCACATATTAAAGATCTATCATAAGCCACTCTCAAAAGAGGAATTTGTCAAAATATTTCAAGATAATTCTGCAATACGGCTGGTGAAGAAGAATCCTTCTTCTCCACCAGCCTAGCTTTTGTTCTTTTCTGTCAAAAAAAATAAATAAATTTTTGTATAAGCCTGAAAACCAATCACTGATTGGCAGCCTTATACTGAAAATGTAGGGCGAAAATCAGGAATTCCTGACACCCTATATTTTCCAAAAATAATAATAAAAAAATTTCTCTCTCATTTTTCATTCCACTCCACCTCATTCTCATTCCACTCCATCTCATTTCCATTCCACATCACTTCATTTCAACTCCATTTCATTCCATTAATAAACGTTTTTATGACCATTTTCCATCCAGTCAGTCATCGTTTATACATCTCATTCAGTTATAAGCTTGTTGGGTCAGTTTCCGCAGCTAAAGTCAGTTTCCGCAGCTGCTCATTGATTCCACAGCCAGTTGGGTTTCTGCAGCCACCACTCTGTTTTTCAAAAAAAAAAAAAAATTACAATCAAATGTTAGTTTAGCAATCATGAAATCAAATGCAGGTATGAGGATATATTATGAAGACATAAGGCATTCAAAAGAACCAACGAGGAGCAACTGATTGAAGACTAAGGAAAAATGACAAGAATTCCAAGGTATGAACAAAAATTTATTTCAAATGGCATTCTAACATATTTTTGCATGGTTATTAAATCACAAGCTCAACTATATGCAATGATTAAACGAAATCGCCTCTATAACCATTTCATTCCACGCCATTCCTCCATAAGCCATGCATTATTTTCCAACAGTCTTATGATTAATTCCTAGATTTAACTCAAGTTTGGAAATATTCTCACACTCCATTTGTGATTATGAATCGTGATTGATTTGACTACGGCTTCTTCCAGCCGCACAAAATCCACAGCCGTTTTATAAACGTGCTTGCGTCCATTCTACAACCACCCAATTTTAAAAACTGTCGGATGCACTTTCTCCCCCTATTGTTCTGTTGACCTCACAACTTCATTTCCACCGTGCTCACGTAAGCCTTCACCACATTTTGTTCTCTGTTCCGCTTCATTCTGTGTACCTATTCTTTGATATCCGCTTATAGTTGCTGGTCTCCTTCATAAACCCTGACCATCTCTGCTAATTTAGACAAGTTTTAAAGAACAGAAGGAAGGATGGGACGGCTATTGAGGGAAGAACTAGAGGGATCCAAATTTATTGAAGGATATCCGCAAGTGAAAGATATATTGAAGAAGGCCAGGTGGTTACGTTTTATCCAGAAATTCAAAGGCTGCCATAGGGAGGTTACAAAGGCCTTTGCAAGGTCTTTTGACGGACTAGAGGTGGAAATTGTAGACCTAAAATTCACAGTAACTGAAGCGTCAATAGTAGCTGCCACAAAACTTCCCCAGGGAGGTGAACATTGGTTTAAGAACCGGAGCATTGGTGATGAGTCTTGGAGAGTGATCTTACGTGACCTAGATATGGATGTCATTGTTTTCAAAAAGGGAATTCCTGTTCATGTTTTAAAAGAAGAGTGGGCTAGCTTATTGTTAGTTATTCAAAAATTTATCACATGTGAGGGACGTTTTGGAGCAATGTACATGTATCATGCACGTCTGTTAATGAATTTCCTAGACAACCAGATCCTTAATTTGCCATACTTTTTACTAAACAATTTGAAAAAGATGTCTGTAACCGTCCAAAAACATTTGGGGGACGTAGAACCACATTTGTATCACCATGGTCTCATGAAAATCCTGATAGAAAAACAATTAAAGGAGAAAAGGGATACTTGGGAGCAATTTTTAATTAGAAATTTCTTTGAAGAACCCCAAGAAACCCCTGAAGGCAATACATCAAAAAGAAGTAGATGAAAGAGAACAGATGATAAAACTCAAAGCCCTCCTACTAACACAGTTGAGAAAACTAGTAGAGAAGAAAGATTGTCTTAAAGGGGGAAGAAAAAGACTCCTACTAACATAGTTGAGAGAACTAGTATAGAAGAAAGACTGTCTAAAAGGGGAAAGGAATGGCTTGTTGATAGTCAATTTGAATGGAAAATTTGGGAGTCAATTTTCTTCCATCTTGTAAAATGCATTTCTAATTGTAGTTTAAGAAAGCATTTTAAAACTATTGTATGAATAGTTGCAGCACATTCAATATACTAAAAATGTGTTAAGCACTCAAGTTATACAAGTATTCACTATGTGAAACTTGTTTTATTTCATTTGTCAAATTCATTTTTGGATCTTATCCTTGATAAGGATTTTGCAAAAGAGTGCCACAAAATTCTTCTTGGGAAGGATGTTGTTGTGGATGGCTAGAGCGACATGGACAAGCCGATAAGAACAATGAACTTGAATTCTTTGGTGATGTCATATTTCAAGTTCAGCTTGAGAAAGAGCCAAGACAAGTACAAGTAAAGGAACTACAATCATCGATTGGATTGAGCTTGGAGAAGTGAAGGAACTGTACCTTCAAATGCTGAAAATTTGAAAGTGAACTTTTGGGGACCAAAAGTTTTCAGTGGGGAAGAGTGATCAGGAGCTCAAAATTTGCCAAAAATTAAAAGTTGTCAGAATGGTTTGGAATTTGAATGACAATGTAGATCTCGTCATCCTAATTCTGATGCAACTCGTTTCATGCGAAACAAACATCATATGCTCCAAGAAATGCCATTTGTTCAACAGGTAAAAAAATTGTAGGTGGCTGATAGAGATGTTGATTGGGCATCTGTACTGCCTAGGTGGCAAGGGAAATATTCTTGGAATATTCCTAGAATATTCTCAGAATATTTTATTTTGTTGGATTCATTTTATTGGTCCACGTTTTTTTGTTCAGGCCAATGAGGAGGTGACACGTGGCAAAGCTTGGCTGCCACGTGTCCTCCTAATGGCATATTAAAATTGTTATAGCGTATAGGGCAAAGGTCAGGCTCGACCCCAAAATCTACCATTCAACAATGTAACAACTTATCAATGCGCCTGTAGGTTATTACTTAATCAGTAAGGGAGCCATTTTTTTTTAATGTTTATTTCCATAGAGTATGGGGCTGTGAGCGGACTTAACGACCCTCATGTGAAGACCATAACTATCATTGCTAACCGCTAGAAGTAACCACCAAGTGCTTCGTGAACAAAAATTGCTAGCGGTCACCGCCACCAGCTCCACATGTGAACACTCATGCGCAAACCACTAACATGTCATGTGATCGACAGAGGGAGGGGTGTTGTGCCAGGGGCTAGCCCCTGGGCGCATGACCTCCCATATGACCGACCTTTTGGTTTTTAGGCCTCAACAAAAAAAATAACATTCCTACAAATCCACCCAATTTTTGGCGAAAATGTCACTCAGTTAGAGCACTTGGCGAGCGAAATTGTAGGATGATGCCAAATTTTGTGCAATTTGTAGAGCAAATAGTGCAGAAACTAGGAGAGGTCATAATTTCTCCAATTTTTTACCAAATTGGGTGCAAAAAGTGGCTAGATAGTCATTTTTGGATAGTATGGACTAATTGGAGTAGATCTCAGAATCAAAGGAGCACTTATAGATAGGATTTTTGTAGATTGAATTCTATGGGTGCCATGGTCAACCAAATGACCTTGCAGGGGCTTTCTAGCCTCCATGTGCTTTTGACAACAGCTATTACATCAGTGTCATAGATTTTATTCCTCTTTTCTCTATATGTGTTTTGGAGAAGAGACTTGTTTATGTACTTCAAGTGGATTGTGGTACTATTGATGCTCTTTGAATTTGAAGTATGGGGTCTTGGTGCATGATGCCTTTGTTTTCTGAAAATTTACATGCTTGATTGTATTTTAACATGTGTATGGAGTGATAACTCTTGTAGAAGTTGTTTCTTCGAAGAAGAAACTAACCATTCCATTTCAACACTTAAAGTACTCTTCTTTTTCTAAACATTGAGCATAGTGAGAAGGGGTCATTCCATTAGAGCTGATCCAAGGAAATGTAGCCCAAGAGGGGTGAACTCCTTTAAAAATGGTTGGTGCATTATTGATTGATGCATGCTTCCATTCGGTGCTTTGATTTCATGTTTAAAGCTTTTCATGAAATTAACTTTAAAAAAAACACATAAAACCTCATGTTTTTACTTGCTATTTTGAAGTATAAACTTCAATCACATTTTTGTATTCTTATGAGGATCTTAGCATAGAAATCTAATATTCCACATTATAGAGAACTGATTTACTGTAGGGATAAAGGAAGTATGTCTTATTGTTGGATCATCTATTATTTTATTGGGAATTTCTTCCTCATTTTTCTCTTCAATGATAATAAGGGATTATTTATTAAGTACCCTTCCTGATATAAGATGAATGTCATTTAGATCTATAGGGGTATCATGTAAGTTGGAAATTTATGTAACTCACTATTGTAAGCGGGTTGAGCTACTTTATTATTTGGATTATTTGGATTCTAAATGGCTTGTGCGAATAGTTGATTAGGTATGTGAGGAGTTTATGTAGAAGGAAAATGTAGTTGTTGTGGTTGTGTGTTTTGTGTTTGCAAAGGAAGTTGATTTGGTTAATATTTCTAAGGATGTGGAGGATATTGAGGATGATATGGCACTGGATATTAAATATTTTGGGGATAGTGTTGTGGATATTGAGGAAAATTTGGTTTTTGTTTTGTAGTAGCCATGGTTTCCAAGGTAAAGGGGTATTCAAACTCTATTGTGTATATTTATAAGATGGATTAAATTTATAAGTAGGATCTTTGATAATACTTGGTTGTCATGATTTCCATGGGTTTCTTGGTGTGACATAGCAAAGCTTCTCTACAGTTTCATTTTCTCCATTGTCCTTTTGATACTGCCTTTAGTTATGGTAAGGATGGGAAATCCTTTATTACATGATTTTCTACACATATAACACATATTTCAACGTTATCAAAAGGACATTCAAGCAAAGGATGTTTTTTCTACATCTTGGACAAATGATTGAGAAGGCTATATTTTTAACTTTTTGTGTACTATGGATTTTTAATGTATCTAATTGCATAGTAAGAGTACCAAGAATATTAGTTTTAAAATTTTCAAATAAGTTACCCAATTCAAATCTACATACTCCACTAGTTGTTGATTTAGTTACCCTATAGATGTTGGTATCTCTGGGTCCCTTACCATATTTGAATCTTCCTCTTGAAATATGTTTGCATAATTCACAAATAATTGCAATTTTTCTCCTTTTCCCATTAGATTCAAAATATCTATCCACTCATCTCTAATGCCTCTCGGTAAATGAGTTTTTAAAGTATCAAGACTTAAACTATGTTTCTTAGCTCTTTCGACATTATAGGTAAATCTTTCTACATAATCCTCAAGAGATTCATCTTATTTTTTACTCATTTTAAAATTTTACTCTTTAAGATCATGATCTAGTAGTAGTCCTTATACTTTTCGAGAAAAGTCGATGCATGTAACATCCCTAGTCAAAAATCCATGTAAAAATATATAAGACCAAGGTCATGGGAAACGTATTCCAAGCTGAATGGCGGGAAAAACATCCTAGTGGGGTGTCACTTTGGTTTATTAATGGCTAAGGAAATTGGCAAAGGATTTGGAAAGACATGAGGCATTAATTGTCATTTTATTTATGAAAGTAATGGAAATTGGGAGAAAAGGAAGGTGGAAGGTCAAATGTTGCATGTGAGGAGGAAATTAAAGGAAAATAATGGAAAATTGAAGAAAACAGAGGCCTAATTTATAAAAAGGCTTCTAAGGATTAGTTGACAGACTTTTGTTGGTTCATTTTTGGAGCTCTCTCCTATTCTCTCTCTTTCATACTCTTAGAAACTTAGAGTTTTCTTGGAGCACGCTTGGAGGAGTGTGGCATACTTGGATTTTTGGAGCAAGAAGGAAAAGGAATAGTAGGAAAGCGTAAGAGGACATCAAGATCAACAACTACAATGGGATTTTCTTGCAGATACAGAGTTGCACGTATGATTTCCTTGCTATTTTAGGCATGCATGGCATATGCATGTGATTTCTTGGTTATGATCTCTCATTCACATGGAGGAATGCCTAGATTGGCAGTGCATTGCTTAGCCTTTCTATTTCCTAGATAGCCATGGTGTTGTTTGTCTATTTCCTTTTTTTTCTCTCGTTGGTTCTCATGTTCCTTTAGCTGTGGATTGAGTTACTAGTTCCTGGAAGCCTTGGTTGGAAAAACACACTAGAAGCCCTGTAACAACTTAGGTTGAGTTACTAGTGCTGGAAACCTTGGTTGGACAAACACTCTAGAAGCCCTGTAAAAATTTGGGTTGAGTTACTAGCCTTGGAAGCCCTAGTTGAACAAACGCTCTTGAAGCCTGATGACAACTGTGGGTTGAGTTACTAGTTTTGGAAGCCCTGTTGGAACAAAGACTCTAGAGCCCCAGACAGCTTGAGCAGGACCAATTTGGTGATGGTTAGTGATGTAAGACCATGAAGTGGAATCACTAGTTAAGGGTTGAGGTGGTTGGCCTCTAGAAGCCCTGCTTTGGCTTTGTTGGATTTGTTCCATGAGATCCCACATTTATGCTTGGAATATGGAACGAGGGCGACTAGCTGAAAGAGAGGTTTGGCTCAGCCTATTCTATGGTGAGGTGGTTCACGAGAGTCCCAAACCTGGTTGCATTTTGCATATGTTAATAAGAGATTCTGTCCTCTTATATTTGATGGGTAAATAGACTTGTTTATATGTGGCTTTATGGCTATTATATCCTTGTTATTTATGTTAATTATATGTTGGTTATGAGCATGTTTTATGACAATGATGATGTACATCTCTCTACATATTTTGATTTGTAAATGAATGAACAATGAATATGTGACCTACTAGGTGATAACGCATCAATGGTTCTTAGCGATTCTATGATAAGTATGAGACCCCTATGCTCAGATTTGTTGTTATGACATGTAGAATGCATATTTGTGACATGTTTCATGAAATGCATGCCATGGCTAGTAGGGGTCCAATCAATTCTTTGTTCAAGCATTTGAAATTGTATCATTGTTACTTTTTATTTCTTGAAGTTTCAAGAAGTTCTGGGCAGTGGCCTGAGTCCTGGCCTTGAAAAAGTGGAACATATTATGGGGTTGTAGGCTCTAAAATAGCTGAAAAAGACCCCATTCTACTGCATGCCCTTGTTGTGAGAGAAACTGGAGGGCCCCAGTCGCACGCATACCCATGTCGTGGGATAAGTTGAGGCTATGGGGTAGTGAAGTGTCAATTTTTCTCAGGGGTTGATCACCTGGAAGGGTTGGTTGGCTCCTGTAGGTTCGGTGACATGTACAAAAGGTCAAATTGGTTGTGTTGTGTTGGTTCCACTTCCTTAACTGTACATGGGGAGTTGAATGATATCACAGTAGCCTCTACTCGCATGTTTACCCTAGTGGACCAATTAACTTGGTTTAATGTGGGAGGAGGGTGTTACAAAGTAGTATCATAGCATGGTTCAACACTTGGATTGGATGGGAGGATTTTATTTTTCATGCATGTAGGTAGGTCGTATATGTGTTTATTATGTATGCATGGTAGTGGTCATTGTTATAGTTGTGTTGACATGTAGTAGTTGATGTTGTTGTTGATAGGATGTGGTCGTCATGAGTATATATCGATTGTATATGCATTTGTTATGCATGCATTGTCATGGTTATAGTTATGCATGTATAGGAGGTAAGAGATGCATTGTGATGGTCATTGTTGTGGTCTTGTGTCATCATGATGCTATTGGTTGTTATGATGCTAATGTGTTGAATGAGATGAAGCAAGAGATGCAGATCATCAAAGCGAGATTACAGCAGTAGACTTTAGTTTAAGAATAGATCGTCATATAGGTTTGTATGTTTGGCATGCAGATATGTGGTTAATGGTTGTTATAAGAATTACGGTCACTTATATACATGTTTTAAATTGTATTGTAGTTGTGGTTACATGTATGATAAATGCTAGTGGATTAGTGTATTCATATGCACATGTGTCAGATAGCCATGAATGATAGCAACTTGTTGTTATATGCATTGTTGTTGTTGTTTTATGTTAGTTAAATTGATGATTATGTTATATGTTGTTGTTGTGTATGTTATATGTTAACTTGTTGATGTTATATGTTAGTTAACTTGATGATTGGTTTGGTTTGGGTAGATGGTTATGGTTCTAACATTCAGGTATGAGATGATATACTTGCGATGTTGTGTCGTATTAATCTGGATTGACTTGTACAGATGTGATAGGCACCGCTAAGATACATTGAGCTATGAGTTTGATTATGTCATCAATTTGGTTTATCTAGAATGGTATGCTTAGAAGTTGATTGAATGCTTGATTAATTTCATGATATGAGTATGTGTCTATAAGATTGCATGAAGGAATGATTTTGTTTTAATATGGTTGTACTAACACTTTATGTGCTAAGAGAGTTGATATGTACATGAGTGCAAGTGAGTGCTAGTTGTAGTGTTATGATTTATTACTATGAGTTGATTGTTGATTTTTCCATGGTTAATAGTCTTGGTAAAGGTTGATTTCAATTACTAGATTTATTGTCTTGATCTTTGGAACATGTGGTTGACATGTGTGAGCAATTGCAGGGAAACATGCTTGGCATTAGTGTGACAAGGTAATAGTTGATTTGTTTATATAACTAACAGTTGGGTGAGGTGATCCTGCATAGTTAAACTCAATTGTAGCAAGGAAAATGTAAAAGAAAGGAATTGGGTGAAAATTCCTTTGGGCTATGTTTGGAAACAACAACTTAAAGCAAATGAATGCTTTGAATACAAGAAGTCTTCTTAACCCTAATCATGTCCTAAATTATGTGGATATATGTTATATTCATGGACATGTATTTGACATATATAACAATTGGCTTCCAGTTATAGTTGGATTTGTCAAGGAATTGCAGTTCCTTGAGAAGTGTATGTGTTCAATTACAAGGCAGCATGCTTGACATAACAAGGTAAGGTAACCAATGTATTATTATGTTTATTTATGCACTGACAATTATGTGTTTATGGAAGTATGATGCAAGGGATTGCATGGCAAAGAGATTGCCATGAAATCTCGAAGAAGGCTCATGTTGAGCTTTCTCTTGGAAGCATTGGGAACCCATGGGGATTGAGTCATGGTGTTTGTTTCTAGTCTTGTACTTTCAATGTTTTGGTGATTTGTTTGCGCTCAATTTGCAGTTCTTTTTTATGTCTAGTGCATGACCATGCCACTTTGTTTGTGATTTCGTATTGCTATTGGTTTTTCATGGTTTTCTTCTTGGTTGCTTTTGGTTCTTTCCTTTTATGTTTTGAGGGTCTTGGGAATTGGTTGGGAAAGATGAAAGTTGATGGATCTCGAGGAGAGCTGTGTGAAATCCAACATGTTATGTAAGACTCGGATGAAGCTTGGTACAGGTATAAGGGCAATTGAAGGCAAGAGTGTGACAACTAGTTGGAGTGGTTGGGTCCATTGGTGTAAATGGACAGTGGAAGGAAAGTCATAAGAAAGGTAAATTAAATAGATTTGATGTGTCATATGCCTTAGCTATGTTGGGAGCTATTGTTGTCGATGTTGTGCATTGTGATGCATTGGATAAAGGGAGTTTTCTTAACCTAGACCTTGTGATATTTGGTAATGGGGTTTTGACTATGATTATGTTGATGATTATTTATGCAATGTTATGTACAAGGTGGTACTAATAGTGTTGTGTGCATATTGCATATGCAATGCTGGGTATAGATAGTGCTATGTACATGTAGGATATGAGGTGTTATGTACATATTATACTATGGGCATGACGGATATGCGGTGTTGTGTGCATATTGTGATGTGCACATGTTCGATATGCGGTGTTGTGTATATATGATGCTATGTACATGTTGTATATGTAGCGCTATGTACATATGGTGTTGTGTGCATGATTGTACATGTGGTGTTGTGTGCATGTGGTGTCGTGTACATGTTGTATATGGGGTGTTGTGTGCAAGTGGTGTTGTGTACATGTCGTGCATGTGATGATGTGTACATGTCGTTTTGTATACATGTAATGCACGTGGTGTTGTGTACACATTGTGCAGGTGGTGCTTTATATATGTGGTTTTGTGTACACATTGTGCAGGTGGTGTTGTGTAATGTGGTGTTGTGTACATGTTGTGCAGGTGGTGTTGTGTATAGGTGGTACTATGTACATGTTGTACATGTGGTACTGTTGTACATATGGTATTATGTGCATGTCATACATGCTATGTTGTGCACATATGGTATTGTGTGCATGTTATATATGTTACTTTGTGTATGTGTGGTATTGTGTATGTGCATTATGTAGTCATGGTATCGTGACATGTGTATTTGTTGCATTGTACTCTATGTACATATATATATCCTGTTGTGTTGTACATGGGATGTATGTGTATGTATTGAGTTTTGTCGTACACTGGGTGAAGTTGTATGTGTTGTGCCGTACACTAGATGCAGGTGTATGTGTTGCATTGTACATCAAGTGTAGGTCCATGTATTGCATGGTGTTGTATGTCATGTGTGGTTGTATGTGTGTGATGCACACTATGTGTATATGTAGGTGGTTGAAGAGAAGGCATTGGGTGTTTGTCAGGTGTGGCAACCGATCCAGTGTGCGTACGAAAATGACATAAGATAAAGGTAGAAGGTAAGGATCGATTAAAGGATAAGTTCATAAGATGACAAAACAAATGGTGAAAAGATGACAAAATGAGTTCATAAGATGACAAAATGAATTCATTCTTGAGACCCAACAAAAAGTTATAGCTAGATGGATGTATGACCATTTATTAAATCTTTTATCAAAATAAATATTCATACTTTTTGTATCAAAAACCTATATATACTTTTAAGTTTGGTGAATGCATGAGCATGTCTTTAATATTTGTGGATATACTCTCCAAAATTTAGGGAATGTTGTAGAGGTCTTTGGTATCTCAATATTAAGGATTTTACTCCTATATATATATTATATATATTATATTGCTTATAAATTTCAAAATCTGGGATTAATTTTACATAATAAAACATCTTTCATAATAATGTGTGTATAATTACTAGATTTATTGTCTTGATCTTTGGAACATGTGGTTGACATGTGTGAGCAATTGCAGGGAAACATGCTTGGCATTAGTGTGACAAGGTAATAGTTGATTTGTTTATATAACTAACAGTTGGGTGAGGTGATCCTGCATAGTTAAACTCAATTGTAGCAAGGAAAATGTAAAAGAAAGGAATTGGGTGAAAATTCCTTTGGGCTATGTTTGGAAACAACAACTTAAAGCAAATGAATGCTTTGAATACAAGAAGTCTTCTTAACCCTAATCATGTCCTAAATTATGTGGATATATGTTATATTCATGGACATGTATTTGACATATATAACAATTGGCTTCCAGTTATAGTTGGATTTGTCAAGGAATTGCAGTTCCTTGAGAAGTGTATGTGTTCAATTACAAGGCAGCATGCTTGACATAACAAGGTAAGGTAACCAATGTATTATTATGTTTATTTATGCACTGACAATTATGTGTTTATGGAAGTATGATGCAAGGGATTGCATGGCAAAGAGATTGCCATGAAATCTCGAAGAAGGCTCATGTTGAGCTTTCTCTTGGAAGCATTGGGAACCCATGGGGATTGAGTCATGGTGTTTGTTTCTAGTCTTGTACTTTCAATGTTTTGGTGATTTGTTTGCGCTCAATTTGCAGTTCTTTTTTATGTCTAGTGCATGACCATGCCACTTTGTTTGTGATTTCGTATTGCTATTGGTTTTTCATGGTTTTCTTCTTGGTTGCTTTTGGTTCTTTCCTTTTATGTTTTGAGGGTCTTGGGAATTGGTTGGGAAAGATGAAAGTTGATGGATCTCGAGGAGAGCTGTGTGAAATCCAACATGTTATGTAAGACTCGGATGAAGCTTGGTACAGGTATAAGGGCAATTGAAGGCAAGAGTGTGACAACTAGTTGGAGTGGTTGGGTCCATTGGTGTAAATGGACAGTGGAAGGAAAGTCATAAGAAAGGTAAATTAAATAGATTTGATGTGTCATATGCCTTAGCTATGTTGGGAGCTATTGTTGTCGATGTTGTGCATTGTGATGCATTGGATAAAGGGAGTTTTCTTAACCTAGACCTTGTGATATTTGGTAATGGGGTTTTGACTATGATTATGTTGATGATTATTTATGCAATGTTATGTACAAGGTGGTACTAATAGTGTTGTGTGCATATTGCATATGCAATGCTGGGTATAGATAGTGCTATGTACATGTAGGATATGAGGTGTTATGTACATATTATACTATGGGCATGACGGATATGCGGTGTTGTGTGCATATTGTGATGTGCACATGTTCGATATGCGGTGTTGTGTATATATGATGCTATGTACATGTTGTATATGTAGCGCTATGTACATATGGTGTTGTGTGCATGATTGTACATGTGGTGTTGTGTGCATGTGGTGTCGTGTACATGTTGTATATGGGGTGTTGTGTGCAAGTGGTGTTGTGTACATGTCGTGCATGTGATGATGTGTACATGTCGTTTTGTATACATGTAATGCATGTGGTGTTGTGTACACATTGTGCAGGTGGTGCTCTATATATGTGGTTTTGTGTACACATTGTGCAGGTGGTGTTGTGTAATGTGGTGTTGTGTACATGTTGTGCAGGTGGTGTTGTGTATAGGTGGTACTATGTACATGTTGTACATGTGGTACTGTTGTACATATGGTATTATGTGCATGTCATACATGCTATGTTGTGCACATATGGTATTGTGTGCATGTTATACATGTTACTTTGTGTATGTGTGGTATTGTATATGTGCATTATGTAGTCATGGTATCGTGACATGTGTATTTGTTGCATTGTACTCTATGTACGTATATATATCTTGTTGTGTTGTACATGGGATGTATGTGTATGTATTGAGTTTTGTCGTACACTGGGTGAAGTTGTATGTGTTGTGCCGTACACTAGATGCAGGTGTATGTGTTGCGTTGTACATCAAGTGTAGGTCCATGTATTGCATGGTGTTGTATGTCATGTGTGGTTGTATGTGTGTGATGCACACTATGTGTATATGTAGGTGGTTGAAGAGAAGGCATTGGGTGTTTGTCAGGTGTGGCAATCGATCCAGTGTGCATACGAAAATGACATAAGATAAAGGTAGAAGGTAAGGATCGATTAAAGGATAAGTTCATAAGATGACAAAACAAATGGTGAAAAGATGACAAAATGAGTTCATAAGATGACAAAATGAATTCATTCTTGAGACCCAACAAAAAATTATAGCTAGATAGATGTATGACCATTTATTAAATCTTTTATCAAAATAAATATTCATACTTTTTGTATCAAAAACCTATATATACTTTTAAGTTTGGTGAATGCATGAGCATGTCTTTAATATTTGTGGATATACTCTCCAAAATTTAGGGAATGTTGTAGAGGTCTTTGGTATCTCAATATTAAGGATTTTACTCCTATATATATATTATATATATTATATTGCTTATAAATTTCAAAATCTGGGATTAATTTTACATAATAAAACATCTTTCATAATAATGTGTGTATAATTTTACATCATAATGTGTGTATAAGGGAACTCCAATAACACTCCAAAGTTCAAATAGTATGAAGATGCATCCCTCATCAGGATGCCATCAAGTTTGAGAGAGTTAATGATATTAGAAACTAAAATTATAGTTTGTTGAATTCAGTGGCTACATAGTTTTCCACTTTAAACATGAAGACATTGAAACCTTCTATACCGCAATAGAGATCATCATCAATAAGAATGGACTTATCGTCCAGTAAGAGAATATGAAATAAGAATAGACTTATCGTCCAGTAAGAGAATATGAAATAAGAATAGACTTATCATCAAGCAAGAGAATATGAAATTTCAAGTTTCTTGACAAACCCGAAAATGAAATTTTAAATGGCTTAAATTAGCATGGCTTCAGAGTCCATTGTGCCCAGCTTGATACAATTTAGCATATATCAATGCTGATACAATTTAACATATATCAATATGCATGCACATTGCACAACTGCATCTAGTTAGACTCTGTAATATGGATTCCATATCTGAATCTCCACTGTGAAGTGCCATAGTTTCTAAACATTTCCACAACCAAGAAACAAATTAGGCAACAGAAAAGCAGATTTTAGAAACTCAGATAAGCGTTAGAAACTGAGTTACAAATCGCTGGCTCCAACCGACCAAAAGATAAAAAATAAAAAAAATCCGAACTGGCGGTCACTAGAACCAAGTTCCATAACTAATCATCATAAAAACATAAAAGATATGCACATGTTAGACAGTCATTCCCAGCCATAATCGTTCTGCTGCTGTTCTTCCAGAGGCTTTTCTGCTTCAGAATTTCCAGTGCCGAAGTAGTGAACGAGACTACGTGGCATTCCCTCGCCCGCTTGACCTTTGGTGTGGCCACTCTGCACTCTGAAATTGCTGGGGTCAAAACATTTATTCTGTGGCCACTCTGCACTCTGAAATTGATGGGATCAAAACATCTTTTTTATTTTCTGAGTAGAAATATGTCTTTGGGCCTTTCCTCAAAGAGTAGGTCTACCCATATGTACATAACCTCCGACTTAACACCTAATTGACTGTCATCATCCTCGACAGAACTATGGGTATTCGGAGAACGCATTAGATTTCATGCGGCAACCATCTGGATTCAAAGTTTTCTCACTACCCTTTCTCCGCCGTTTAGGAGAGAAAAAATCACAAGCAAAAGCCTCCAATGCTTTTGTAGTCAAGGGGCGGACCCTCGTGCTTTGCCTTCGTACATTTCCCTGTTGAGTAATTTCATTGTTTACTTGTGGCTTGATAGAATGGCTTTCATCTGGATCAGGACTTGAGGACTGTGCAACTCCTGGATTATTAAACACTTCCTGAGAATACCCAGAATTTGCCTCAGAATAAGAAGTTTCTTCAGACTTTGAAGCTTGTGAGACTTGACTGGTTATATCTGAGACAGAATTGATCTTTCATGTTTATTGGTTGATTATAGGGTAGGTTCAAATCAGGCACTATCTCAGGTGTCAATTTGCATATCTTAGAATTCTGAGAATTGTTATTGATCTTATTTTCAGAAAGATCAGGACTTGAGGACTGTGCAACTCCTGGATTATTAAACACTTCCTGAGAATGCCCAGAATTTGCCTCAGAATAAGAAGTTTCTTCAGACTTTGAAGCTTGTGAGACCTGACTGCTTATATCTGAGACAGAATTGATCTTCATGTTTATTGGTTGATCATAGGATAGGTTCAAATCAGGCACTATCTCAGCTGTCAATTTGCATATCCTAGAATTCTGAGACTTGTTATTGATCTTATTTCCAGAAAGCGAATCTGTACTCAGAGAAGTAGTATTGATGCTTCTCCTGGCACTTGCTTGAGTTGAAGATGGTAGGGATATGCTTATTTCTGATGGACTGGCACCTAAAAGAGGAGATTCTTCCTTGGGGTCAAATTTCAGCATTTTTGTTTGATCTTTTGACTCACAATATTCTACCAAACTAGCAGCACTTTTATCCTCTTTGTATTTTATACAAGTAGTTAGTTCCCTCTGCTTCAAGGGAGAGAGCAGGCAATCCCTCTGATCAGGGGTTGGTTCCTTGCACATTTCAAAAATCTCATTCCTCTCACCCGAGCTTTCATGATCAACTACAACACGGGCTGGCTTTTCCAAATTACAGTTCAATGAATTCCCCTCTGCGTAATGTGTGCAATGTGTCCATTGCTGAGATGGTAGTATTCCCAAATTGTCTGTATCTTCTGTTTCCCACGACACAGTTTGAGACCTATCAGAGCCATCCAGAGGCAACATCACTCTTTCTCGTATCCTAGGTGTTCCTACTCCTTGTGATGTTAGACTGGTGTCAACAACTGTAAATATAAAGGATTTTACTTGTTTAGATTGAAGATAGGAACAGGGATGGCCTGCACGCCCATTTTCTTTATCTGCATTCTCAGAAGTATGGAAGCATTCTGGCTTCACTTCGACTCCTGTTATACCATGTGTATCTAGTTCAAGCAGTATTGGATCTGATGCCGCCCAGCTTAAAACCTCACTAACAGAATCAAAATAATGAATTCCCTTTGTTAGGTCTTTTCTTGAAAACTTCTGTACGCCAGGGATCAGAAACACTAAACGCTGCCTCAATTCATAGGCACCGTTTTCGGGTTTCTCAGAATGCCATCCCTTTGCCAAGAGACGAGGCCACACTGCTTCCCAGAATAAGTCGTCTGCTTGAGCTTTGCTAAGCCTGAAATATCCAATTACAAACTTAGTAATCTCTTCAGTAGAAAGCTCGGACCATGCCTTGCCTGTAGGAATTTCATAACGAGAAGTGCTGGCTGTGTTTGTCTTTGTTGGGTGTATGACAGCCGCAGTAAGATCTTCCTTGCCTTTGCCAATTCCCACGGCTTGAACAAGTGCATTTGGTCCTGCTAATGCTTTCAGCTTTGCAACAAACCCTTCCATAGAAACTCTTCCATCATTGAATGCCTTTTTTACCTGTTTATCAGAAAAACCTGTGAGACCCTATAGCTGTAAGAACATTCAAAATATCATAATAGTAATAAGGCAATTTACTTTGCAACTGGGAGACTTTTTTTTGAAATGTGTTTCATAATTGTATCGAGCAAAAACATAAATCGAGAATATTACGAAAATAAGGACAGCAGATAGGCTATCACCATAAAATTGGATGAGGGGATAAAATCCCAATGAGAGACTCCCAAGAACAGCAAATCCCAATGAGAGACAAAACATGGGAGAGGCTAATGAGCTTCCCTTTACAAATCCCTGGGATTTCATACAAGGAAGAAGGCTGAGCCTGGAAAAAG
The DNA here is from genome assembly GCA_000404065.3 of Pinus taeda. Taxonomy (NCBI): domain Eukaryota; kingdom Viridiplantae; phylum Streptophyta; class Pinopsida; order Pinales; family Pinaceae; genus Pinus; species Pinus taeda. The sequence continues at coordinate 7,678 of APFE030660934.1, read as the reverse complement.
TAAACAAAAACATCCCTTTACAGCTTCTTGGCAACATACAAGGGAGCAGCATGTGCCTACGCAAGAAAATTCCTGAAAGTTCATAACGCAGATCTTCAAAAGCAACTCTTCTTACTGAAAGAATTGAGTTCACTTTTGTGAATGCTGTCCACATGTTTCTCATCATAGGTTAAATCTATTGCAGAACCAACTGGATTATGAAATTCAGTTCATATGTATCAGTTACAAGATGTATCATCACATCATAATGCAAACTCTATTTGCACCCCAATTAAACTAAATTGGTGTCATGGAAATTAAAATGTCATATCAGCATTCCATTGCTGTATTATTAACGACAGCATACCATCTTTACATTTACACAACAAAATTGAATTTTTGACGAGAAACCTTTACCTCTGGGATCTCATGTTTCAAATGCTCAGGTATGTCAGGAATAAGGCGTGCCAACAATTCCTCTTGCCGCCATCCAGAGAAAATGCGCTGGCCTTGGATACACTTTCTGCTTCTTGTCTTTCTAGATTCTGCCCATCTGCAATATGACTCTGTATTGAAGAACTTGCCGTAATAGTGTGCTAATATATCCCCCATTTCTTTAGTTTCCACAAATCTTTTCACTGCTTTAAGATTTTTCCCAAAAATATACAGCCCAAGTATGAATAAATCTTCCTCACTTTTACTCCAGGATGCACTTGGGCTGCCAGGCACTATCATGTAACCTTTTGAGCTTGCATCTTCCCCCATATTATGTATTCCTTTCTGCTCAACCTGGCAATTGGGATCAATGCAGTGCTTGTTTAAGTCCAAAAAACCAACTTTTATCTTCTTGGCCATTTTCCAACCAACCCTGCCCCTTTTTCTTCGATGCCCATCACAATAGGAAGAAGTATCAAGCACAGTATTAGCCGCCACAGTAGATTCTGTCAGGGTGTCCCCTGGCCTTAAGAAATCTGTCTTCAAACCTGTAATATTCACATTGTCTTCTCTGAGTTGGCCACTGTTACTGATCGCATGGTTACATTGATCATTTTCCAGTTCAGATAAATCAACCTGACACAATTCACAATCTTTTTTTATGGCTCCAACTGGGGAAGACTGCTTTGAAGGGAACTCATTATCTGAGAGTGTTCCATTTCCAAAAGGTGAAAAACCACTTATCTGCATTACTGGCACAGGTAATCCCTCCACAAACAGTAGCTCAAATTCATCAGCCTTGTCATCCTTATAATCCCTACTGTAATTTATTCTGAGTTGATCACAGCCCATTTGCAGCTTAAATGGTGACACTTTGACTTGATAATTATCTCCAATCCGGGGGGTAATATGTGGACTATCAGAGTCATCACTGGAGTAAGTAGATTCTGATGACAGTAATGGATTTCCACATATGTCATGAATTGGCTTACTCCTATCATTGCTTTCATGAAAAGATGACTGCATTTCCTGTATTGTGAAAGCCAGTCACTTCATCTAATGACAGTATAGAGATTTGAACAGACAAACAGTTTTTTTAGGAGCCCAGCATTATCAAGTTCAAGGCCATAAACAGCAGTAGCGACACACTCAAGTACTTGAAATGGGAAATTGCTGGATAACAGAATAGATAAACTTAGATTCAACACATCAAACAGTGGTTTCCTTTTCCTTTAGTCCTAGCCAAATCTGAAAGCATAATAATTGAGTTCAGAGTTAATCTACGTTTGTTTCATCATTAACACCAGATAAGCTTATTATGGTACAAATGTAAGGATCAAATCGAAATTCCTTTAATTGACTGATTGCACAGCTCATAAATCTTGGATAGACTGAGGAAATAAAATACCAAACACTGCTGTAAAAGAAGAAATCCATCTTGACTAGCAACCATGATTTCAATCTTGCAGATGACTTGGAGCTAAGAGATTGAGGGTTCTGTTGAAAATTGAGATACATAGACAGAGGTTTCAGTATTAGGGTTGGGTCCTCGGAATATAAACCCATGTCATGATCTATATGAATCCATAATAATGTAATGTCCTAGGGTAATTTTAGCCATTAGGATTCTATGTTTAACCAATGATGATCCCTAAGCCTCCATGATCCTTTCGTGTGCAACAAAAACTCCAATTAACCTGATGGAATCATCTTCTCCCTTTCTACTTCTCACAGAGAAAGACCCAAAGAACCTTCTCTCTTCTTGCATAAATAGCAATCAAAGTCACCCAACAAGAGGAATAATAAAAATTGGTCACCACTAGCACCTTGGTACAACTCTAAAACTACATTTCTAAGGATAAAGGTCTTGTTACCCTCCAAAATTAGGTGATCCCTAGGAAAAGCTTTTCTCCTATTCATCTCTTTCAGCCAGCAGCCAGCAGCCCCCGAGACCCACTTTGTAGTTGATGTGATGTGCCATTCATATCTCCGCCACCTGCTTGCAGGATAATGTGTCTCCTTGCTCATTTGTCAAAAGCACATGTTGGAAGGTGGGTTTCTAATCAAAAGGTACTTTATTGATTTGCAATCAGGTGCTTATGCTTGTTTGTATTTGGGCATTTTGGCATGGATTATGGAGTAACTTGGAAGAAAGAAGGGTCTTGGCCATAGTCTTGTTCCCTCACCTTAAATGGGGGGTTAATTTTCAATCATAGTCTAGTGGGACCGCCCCTAATGGCCCATGGCTTTAGGAAAGGGCATTTGGAAACCATGATTGAGATAGCACAACCCTATCCATCCCTATTCCATACTTACCACTTTCCATCTTACATTATTAGCCCTTATTCCACCTCCCTTCTTTAGGTCAACTAACCATTGGTTCTCTGGGATTTGGCACCCACACATCATTATCCCTAGGTAGTCCTTGGAAATGCACCTTGGGAGGTTGATGCATTTAAAAGAAGCAAGAAAAGCATATAATGGTCGCAAGAAAAACAAAAGAAAAAACAAATGCAAAATATGTCTAGGACTTACAAATTAGCACGTGGGCAGAAGCCAAGCATGAGCTCTACCTCTCTCATATGGCCATCACTCGGTTCCTAGGCCAATATTGCCTTATCTCATAGAAGACAAAGAACCCTTGCATGTCCCAACCCCTGATGGGTGATGAATTGATTCATCATAAAGAGGGTAACAGCTGCTATACATCATACAAAGCAAGCTCTCATTCCTCTAGCTACAAGCAATAATATAAGGAAAAATCAAGGAAAAGTAAAAGGCAATATAAAGGGGTGGAAAAACAAAGGTCGAGGTAACTCATGCATCCATGATTGCTCCCTCCTCACATGTATACACCCAAGATGAGGTATTCCGTCATAGCCAATCCCTTTGACCATGGCACTTGGCCATGGAGTTCTTTCCCCTCCGTTCCATCATTATTCACATGGCACCTATCGATTGAAGGGTAGACCAAGGGCAAGTCATTTCCCTTTGGAGGTTGGGAACACGTGATAGGATCGTCTATTAACCACTCATGAGTCCTACCTAGGGATGTAACAACATTACGTGACTAAGGCCCCAATTTTGGAAGAGATGCCCTATATGAAGTGTTATTTCTCCCTTTTCTTTCAAGCTTGGTTCACTTAGATGAAATAATGATTAATTTACCTAATGGTGAAAGTTGTACCACTGGATATTGTGTGCGATTGGAAGGTGGTTCCATCTATAGGTCTGGGCAACTTAACTATGGTCCACGTCCTCCAAAGGAACATATTGATACCTATAGGTGATGTGTTGAGAGCCATGGGACTTCAAACAATTATAGAGCATCATTCATAGCCATGAGCACCTTCAACACCCACAACATTCCTACATTTACTTTATTATTCATGGAATTATGCACTTTGGACTAGCATACCCCTAGTCGCCTTAGCAGTAATTACATGATGTGGCAGTTGATCGTGGGCCTAGATGAGGTTTGTCTCATGCCTTAAGACATGGGAGGGCTAGTAGCCTAGCACCATCTTTTGTTACCTTAATGTTGGAGCAAATTTAGGCTTATTCATCACTTGGAGATCCATGAGGCCTATTTTTGTGCCCCAAACCCACATTTGGTGGCTACAGGATGATTTGTAGAGAGATTTAGGGGCCAACCCCTAGACCTTGATTTTAGGAGCCCTCTACTCTTGTCTTGGCACTAGAGGAGCTCAACACATGCCCTAAAAGGGCTTACAATAGCATGATATCAACATTTCAACCCTCTTATTGGAGATTTATCTTGTTTTTACATTAAATACAAGGTTGGCTTGTGACCTTGATTAGTGATTGCCCATTATTTTATTATTTGAGGGGCTTGTAGGCTATAATAGACATTAGTAGGACTTGTATATGTTAAAGATCATTTCATTTGATATCTAATCATCATAACAATTGGAATTCAGCCTATCTACTGAATTTACACTTGTTCTCTTGTGGAGGATTTGGATCGATTGGATGCATTTTGACATTTGTAGCTTATTCTTGGATATTTCCTAGAGCCATTCATTGGATAATGGAAGGAATTCTTGCATGTTGTCTTGTAAGTGCACTTTATTGTAGAATATCTATTTTTCTATGTCTAATGTAAGGAAATATTGATTCTAGGTCATGGTAAAATGGTGCCTTAATTTGTTGAAACTTAATTGAATTTCTATCTAGATGAATATTTCATACATTACTCATGTATAACATGTGATTAATAGTCCTAGTGGGGAAGTCATTGTAGATCTCCCATAAAAACCCATTTTTCATTGAGCTGGTAAATGCTTGAAATTAGCTTGCTAGGGCATCAAATTCTGGCCTCCTTAAAAACAAGTTTAGCTAACCTAAATCATCCTAGACTCCATTCTCCCAAGGAACAAGGCATTGCTCCAGCTTATTGGTGACCAATCTCATATTTTATTTAGATTCTCTCTCTATTAAATTCAGTCCTTTTAAGGCTAGAGAAGAGAACTAGGGCTTGGTACAAATTTCTAAGGAGGAAGGGTTGTGGTGGTTGGAGAGCCTAAACATCAAGAGGGTAGGGTTTTCCACAAAATCTATCAATTTGGTGGGCTTCCACTCGAATTTCATCCATAAATTCTCTTGCCCTAGATGTTTTCTCTAAGAGGGAAACCCTGGTTTTTCTTCCCTCAACTTAACAACTTTCTTGAAGGTTTCATGAACCTTGGCTCACCAAATATACATTGCAAGAAACCCTTTCTCCTTTCCTTGACCTTGAGTTACTCCAACACTTGTCTAATCTATCAAACCCTGGGTCTTGTATCCTTATTTCTAAGACTCTTCATAGAAAGTGAATTGCTTCCTTTTGAAGCCTTGAGCTTAAATTGTGTCTTTCTTGAAGACCTCCTAGTGAGATCACTTCATGCATTCACCCTAAAATACCTTTCATAAGTGATCTCTTTCGTATCGAGACCCCTCCCATCGGTGAAATTTCATAAGTAGTAGGGGGTTTTGGCTGTGGTGATAGTGGGCCACTATCCCATTGTTGTTAATAGGTCTAGTTTATACCTTGTAGGGTTTCCCTCTCAAAGGCCTACTAAATTTTGCGGCAACATTTTTGGTGTCATTGTTGAGGGAACAAAGCACATTCTTCATCCCTAATGACAATAAAGAGCCTCATTTGGCGACTCCATTGGAAGAACGAAGCCCTTGTTCTTCATTGGACCTCAAATCAAATTCTTGTAGGGTGGATCAAGCATCCTTCAAGGCATCCTAAATTCCCCTTGGCGACTCCCGCATAAATTGAGTAAGCTAATAGAATTTCTATGCTTCACAAGAGAACCCCCACCTTGGACATCACTAGCATCCCTGGGTACCTAAATTATGTGGATCTTTGCACAGTTTTAGGGAACCCAAGTTTGATGGTGATCCATCCTCTGCAATTAATCACGTCAAAACATTTGCCCAATATATTTTAGAAGCCAAGGTGGTTCATCAAGATACTCTCATATATATATAGAGAGAGAGAGAGAATATCCCTTCAGGATAATAACTCATAGTTGCATGATAATTGCAAGACTAAGAGAATTCCATTTATTGAAGTACTTATCAATAAATTCTTGGCCACAAGGCCTTGAAATCCCAACCTATTGAGGATACCCTTCAAATTGAAAATCGATGCCATAAAGAGGAAGAGTCCTTTCTAGATCATCAAGATGAAACCATTGATGAAGATGTTGAGGGTGATCTTGAAAGGGAGCATGGTAAGGATTTTGATGAAAGGGGCTCCTTATAACATGTAGTTGTAAAGACCAACAAGGATCATAGCCATCCACAAGTTGATGTTGCCCTCATGGACCACATAAGGGAAAGCTCGGGGTATCCTTGTGAAAAAGGGGTAGTACGTGATATTCCTTATGATGACCAAGATGATGATGAGGTCTTAAATCCTAAAAATCTCCAAATGCTTCAAGATAATGTGAAAAAGAGTGTTATAGGAAGCTAGTCAAGCAGTGCACAAATATGACCTCCCTATTGAATTTATGTAGTGAGAAAGGAAAGGAACTCAATGAAATGCAACACAAATATGAAGAGAAGAGGCATCCTTCTCCTAGAGCTTGCTTACAAGAACTAAGTAGTTAACATCTTTTATGAAGTTGTAGAAGAAAGACATTGCAATCCACAACATAACCATTGACAATGTTACCCCATTCTCGAAGAAATACTAGAGCTAGATGTGCAAAAGGAGGATTGGAATTTGGGATCACCCTAAAGAAGTCACAAATGAAGAAGATTATTGTCCCCCGAATGGGAAATCAAATGATGAATCTATGGAAGAGTTTTTGGTTGTTGGTTGGGGAATCAACTATGATGGTTAAAATGAAGAGAGCTCTATGGAAAGCTCAAGAGATGATGACCACATCAATCAACATGAGGTATCTCCAATTGCACCAAGTCCTGAGTTTTATCTTAACAAGTGGAAGAGCGTCTTATTTATGTTTCAAAGTGATGTTCAGCATGCCATAATTGTTGAAGAAAAGTTTGATGACCATCTTGGGAAATCGGTGGATAACCCTTATATAGTGAGGATTGAGAAGGATCCTCAACCCCTTGATGTTAATGAAAGAGGGTTTTTCTTCATGTTTAGTTGACATAGCCCTCAATGTACAATTGATGATGATAGCCAAGAGAAATAGGTATGAGACGAAGCTCAATGCCCTAGTTTGAAGGAGGGGTTAACTTCCCCACCTAAAGACAGGGGAATATGGTTTTTCCCAAAGTACGATGATATCACACCTTGATTTTTCAATGATGATCACAAAAATGTAGTTGAGTTACCCTTAGGCCCTCCTGTTATCGTTACCCATTGGAATAATCTTGAGAATGATAAGCATGTGGTGGTGAGCCCTTTCCAATCTGACTCTTGCATTAAGCAATCTTGTTATTACGATCCTCCATATTAATTTTTATAGCATCAGGTTGGTGTTTTAGTCTTGACTTTGGTTAGAGAGGCTAAGAGACACTATAATTCTAGAACCCAAAAAAAGCTTCAAGAGAAAAAACCTACAGATGGCTCAATTAAGTTAATTAGTCAATAATTAAATATTTCCTAAGTCTAACTTAGGAAAAGTGATTAGTTAAGAGGAATTAATTTAGAAAGGTGAGATTTCTCTAGAAACTCATGTGGATCGACTCAGTGATGATCTTAGACATTGATGAGGATTTAATTATGGCTATTGGTGAAACAAAGAGAGATTATAAGAGGAGGTTGATGGGGTTAGAA
>APFE030660923.1:20357-36665 GCA_000404065.3 Pinus taeda | reverse complement strand
TATTTAATGATTGGGTAAATAGATATACATATCTAAACAGTTTTTATCATACCTTATTTAGTGAGGATAGTTTAAATTGGCATCTTGGGAATTTTTAGCATAATATATTCTAAGCGATTGATTAATAGTAAGTGTAATAACCTTAGAATGGAAGGTTTTTATTAGCCTTAGATTGTTAACATCATAATGCTATGTTTAAAAGTATATTTATAATTAATGAATGAATTAAAATAAGCATTTTCGTAACTATTTTTCCATTTATTCATTTAATAAAAATTCTATGATTCTAAGCTAATTTAAACTATCCTCACTAAATAAGGTATGATAAAAACTGTTTAGATATGTATATCTATTTACCCAATCATTAAATAGAATAAACATGATTAATATAGAATAAACTTTATTAATCTTTAAAAAAAAAAAAAACTTTATTAATTATTGGTAGGTATTTAATAAATATTTATTAATATATTTAAGATGAATATATATATATATATATATATATATATATATTATATTATATATATAAAAATTAAAAAATAATTATGGAATATTAGGCTTTTTGTAAGCATGGTAAATATATATTTCCATAATATATTGAGATGGATATATCTTGTATTTATATATATTTATTTATAATAATTTGATTATAATTTAAATGGTTGAGCTTTTTTTTAAAACTAATCTATAGATCTAATTTTATTTCCTTAGGTTAAAATTATTTTTTAATTTTTCTATGGTAATTATTTTATTGACTTAAAAGTTAAATATAGTATTATATTGGGTATTGAAATATGGATAATATATATATATTTATTAATAATTTAAATAATTTAAATATTAAATTTTAATATCTTAACCACTTTCTTCCGGTTTAATAATAATTTATAAAATATTAATATTTATTTTTAGGTTTGACTGGGCGTCCCTAAGTTGAAAAAATAGCCGTTAGTCTTACGTAGCATATATGTTTCCGTAGATATAATAATAATTATAAAATATTAATATTATTTTAGGTTTGAGTGGGGTCCTAAGTTGAAAAATAGCCGTTAGTCTTTCTAGCCGTTGGAGTCTCTGCTTAGTCTATTTAACACGCTGAACTGATCTGTATCTTCAACTTGTCCACACTAGTTGGTTCGAAACGCGTTGACAAATAATCAATTATGTGATTTTGCCAAAAATTTCTAAACAAATGTTATGGATCACAGAAATCTAAATTCTTTGTTATTTTTTTTATTAAATCTTAAACATATTCTTAATATTTATAATAAAAAACTTTAAAATTTGGCATTTTTTTCCATATTAGTATGCTTATGGGCATAACAAGTAAAAATTGGGTGGCAACAACCCTCAAGTTAATACTTATAGGAACTTCTGATATGAAAAAGTTCAAGACATCAAAAAATACTTATATCAAAAATCATGTACAAATTATATCCCCTTAGTTTTGGACATGGTGGTGTGCTTTGATCCACTTGTGTGGACATGGGTCAAAAAACACTACTTGCAATTATTATCGATTCTTGAACATCACAAAGAGGTGAGCATCAGAAGACACACCAAGTGAGGATATTTTATTGCAATCCATTTTAAGGTTATATTGATAGTTTAGGTATTAATTCTCGTTCACTAAGGTGAGTAGTGAGGGTCATGAAGATAGGCAACAAATATATTAAGTGAAATGAATTCATCAAAAATGAATAATAAAATGAATAGAGATAGAAGGGAAATGAATTTATGAAAAATAAATATTAGAACAAAGAAATGATGAAAATAATAGGAGAATACGTCAATATTGGAACATGAGAAACTATATGCAATGTTGATACTATATGACCAGGAAGGAAGCTATCACATGCACCATAGTAACAGCACCTTAGAATCACAAGAAAGAGTATTATCATTTGAACCATTTTGATAACACTTTAGTTCATATGATAAGTAGCCATGTAGTGTTGCATATTAAGTTTCATCAAAATGGAATAAGGTAAGCTAAGTTGTAATAAGTAGATAAGATGGATCTTAAAAAATGAAATTGTAAGTTTACTTTGATCTCAAAATGCATGATGATGTTAGTATATAATAATAATGATATACTATATATTATGGGTGTCACTACAGATTTTAGTCCTTTAGGGTTGGTTGTTTTCATCACCAAAAGTACTAACCCATAATCCTAAATGTTTGATGCACTAAACTATGTAACTTGCTAACACCTTTGACTACTGGCCTAGTAACTATTCACCCCTCATCATTAACCCCCAATGAATTGATGCATTACACCTAACCCACATGCCCACATGCATGTAACCTACTAACCCTTCACACCTAACTCATGACTTGACTAATGCATAACCAACTTTTTACTTGAAAGGTGAAGTGGTCACTAGCATGATGTGAAAGGTTAGTAGAAGCTTTCCTTCTCAACCTTTGACTCGAAATGTGAATAGTCAACAACATATTAAAATGATTACAAAATATGCAAATAATGTCCTAGCCATTCCATATTTTTCCCCTTCAAAAGTCGAATAATCAAGATTGGTTCATCCACTTATTAATCTTCACACCTTTTCCATATCTTGTCCAATGCCCCAAAATCTAAACTAACATTTAACCCTTTGTAACCTCTAACTCCTAAATTTTATAAGTTTATGTAGATGTCACTAATGACTTATTGAGTCCACAATTGAGATGTATCAAATTAAAGGTATTTTGAAGGACATTTTCATGGAGCTTCATTTATAAGTAATTGTGGATTTAAATTTTGGACTTTTTTTGTCCATCGTTTGGAAGAGCGACCATTTTGAGGGGGTGTCAAGCCAAAGATACATCTTGAATGTTTGTGGGACTTAACTCACCCAAAATCTTGGAGTAGATGTTGTGTCACCCATCATTAATGACATGTCAACCATCTTAATAAGGATGCCCAAGGATCAACTCCAACAACGTAATGGAGTGACATCACATTGAATTTATCCTTGAAGGATCCAACGGTAAAAGTGACTACACAATTCCTAGATGCATGTGTTGGGTGATTGGATGCCAACACCATTAACCCAATGTAATTGTTAAGGAGTAGGATGCATTGTAATATGATGTTAGAAATCCAAAACCAACTTTTGAGATACCAGGGATTTTTTGTGTGAAGAGTGTTTCTTTCAAACTTATTGCTTAATCCCTAGGCTTCAAAATAAGTTGTGGGTCTAGATCAACTAGATTAATCCACGAAAAAGAAACTTGATCATGAGTACCTCCTCTAGATTTAAAAAAATTGATTTGATGATAAGTTTGTTGAGCAGCTCAATGTATTGCTTGAATGTCTTGGTTGTAATTTGTCATAATTGATGTCATTGTGCTCACAAATTCCCTAATAACAAGAGGGTAGAACCTCAATTGCATAAAATTAGACCATTAGGTGATTTGCTTTCTTCAATAATGAGAAAACTTAGGTGATTCTACCACCAATCTAGGCATCTTCTTCCATGTGGACCTTAATAGTTTAAATATTTAATGCATTGGTGATCCAAGTATGCCTCTTGATTTCGCAACCAAGGGTCGAGCTTCTCACCATTGAATCAACTATCAAATTAGGAATGTATACCTTGGCTTCTAGCAAGAAATAAATGGATGACAATGGACTTGTTTAAGGATGATTTTGTAAGAACATTTTGGAAGTATCTCACCATAACCTACATCATTTAGGTCATGTGTTGTAGACAACTATTATTGATAGCTACAAGTCAACTCCTCTTATTTGTTGCCTCTTGAAGATACTTGGATTTTGAATCTAGGGAAAACTAGTGACCCATCTACAATCTATCTACATTAAAATCACAAAGGAAATACCATAAGAAGTAAAATATAGAGAGAAGAAACTTGTAGTAAATGGATCTTCCTTTTTCACAAGGGTTTTTAAGCAACAACTTAAAAACTTGATAACTTTTGCAATATTGTTTAGAGCTATTATGAGCCCAATTTGGAAGTTGGAACCAACCTTTGTTTTTTATAGCATTGGTACATCTTCAATATTATTCCTAAGAGAAAATCACAATGCAAATAAGGTTCTCATAGATACTAAACGTTGATTTCTTAAGGGTATAGCCCATTTAGCGCCACTCATAATTGTTATTATAGCCCCAAAAGGGAAATGGAACCAAAACTCTGCAACTGATGGCATTGATTTCACTCTAATTGATCATACTAAACTGATCACACTAATAAAAAAGTTATTACAGCCAAAAAGAGAGATTCAAATCTACAACCAATTGATGTGAACACAATTCTAAAGCTTGTTGAAAATATGAGTCTTGTAATGGGTAAGTATTGGAGGCCCTCTAAGAAGACTAGATCTAGGGATTGCATTGAGCTAAAATGGTGTAAGAGCTAGTAAGGGTAGAAGATGGAAATCATTATAAAACCTAATAGTATGAGATCTAATAAGAATAAAAAATGAAAATCTTTACAAAACCAAATAGCATGAAATATAGTAAAGACAAAAGATAAAAACCCTTACCTAACAAAAGAGAGCAAGTATGCAAGTAGATTATGTATCTATAAAAATATTTCCAATATGTTTAAATAAGTAAATCAAATATTAAATCAATCAATGGTCATTAATTTTGCTTGGCATTCAACGAAAATATTTCCAATATGTTCAATTTACTAAAAATAAGTAAATCAAATATTAATTCAATCAATGGTCATTAATTTTGCTTGGCAGTCAACAAAAATATTTCAGTATGTTCAATTTACTAAAAATAAGTAAATCAAATATTAACTCAATCAATGGTCATTAATTTTGCTTGGCATTCAGCTAGTTTTGTGGATAAATGCTTTGGTTATCCCCTAGGCTTGGTGCACTAGTCTACACCAATGGATTTACTAAGGATATCATTCAAAAATGAGGGGAAGCATCCCTTTGATTTCCCCATGAAATTGTCCTTGAACTATATATCTATATATATGGTAAATCAAAGATACAAAGTTTAGTAATAAATGTCAAATTCCAATTGGCATAAAATATTCTCCAAATAGGCCAATGCCACATAGGTAGGCTATGCAACATATAAAAAAACCAAAATTAGAACTCAACCCAAACTAGACAAGACAAATAAAGGACTCTCAGTGGATCAAGGCTATAAAACTCAATCCACAATTAAAATACAAAATTGGACTATAAAACTCAATCCACGTTTAACAAACAAAATTGAAACTCAACCCAAACTACACAAGACAATTGGTCTCCTTGATCCACTAAAACCCCTTGCTCCATTGAGAAAATACCACATTTATTTTTATAGACAATAAGCCCTAAGTTATGACATCATACAATTGGAGTAGAGAAAACACTTGCTGAAATACCAATGTGGATACAATGTCAATAATGATGCTCCTCAGCCTCATTAACCAAACTCTTACATAATCAAACAAGAATCAATCAACAATATTTTAGATAGGTTTTCACACAAAACACATTAGAAAATTAATCATTTTCAAAAATAAAAATGTAAATGAAAGCTCCCTCAACATCAAAGTTAACTCATGATAAATCTTTGGAATCAATTTCTTGGTTACCTTGAATAGTGCCATCACTACAAAAATGTACCAACATTCCTACTCTCCATTCCAATAACAATAAGATCAACAAATCACCATCAAACAAGTAGACATTTAACACCTTGTGCTAACGCTGACACCAAAAAACAGCGCAAGTTACTACCAATACAAAAGGACAAGGATCGAGTGCAATAAAGATAGGCTAGATAGTATGCAATCCAACTCAAACCCTTGACCAAACACTAACCAAAGCACCATTCATGTTTGACTTTGACTTGTTTAATAAATAAGGAACAATATTCACACTTAAATTTTTGACAAAATATTTGAACTTGTATAAGCAAAATCATCGAGTTTTGGTTTGGTTTGATAACCATGCAAAGTATTTCTAAAATAAGAGCAAATGAATTGCCTACTGCATCCACCTAAACAAGGGGCAAAGGTATGACGCTTGTGGATAATGAAAACCAAGTCTGAAGTGGAAAAGTAAGACGTGGACTGCTGGGACAGATACCACAAATAAAATTCAAAGGGTACCCTGCCACTGAATCAGGAGTAAATGATTCGATGCTTTGTAAACAATTGAAGCGCTGAAACCCAAACGCAAGTAGGATACTAACAAGCAAAATCAACCAATATCAAAAAATCTAAGTTTCACATGTTGGACATGGCAATCAGCTTCCAAATTATGTAGATGGCCATGTTCAGAACCAGATTGACTTTAGAAAAGGGTCTTTAAGGATCATAATTGTAAGAGAACTGTCAAGCTCGCTAGCAAAATTGGGCTGTGTTTGGATGCAGTTCAAGCAAAGGCTGACTAATTGTAAGTAAACTGTCAAGCTCACTGACAAAATTGAGCCGGGTTTGGATGCAGTTCAAGCGAAGTCCAAGGCAAAGGACCCCTACAAAGTCAGGGAACATTTGATAAAATAAAACAACAATATCCAAATCTCTCATTTATAAATGAACAACTTTAATCAAGCAATTATTAAGGCAATACATCCTACTCAGTGGAACCTATCTTCCTGCAGATTCTAGGAAGAGAGCAAAGAACACCAAGGAAATTCAGAGTCATAATGACGTGCAAAATCAGAATCCATTACCTCTAGTTAGATCAAAGGTCAAAAACTTTAAGAGCGGACAAGCCTATGCCTGACAAGTAAGCACCAATCTACTGATTTAACCAATGTTGTATCTACGAGAAATCATAAATACTTTAATATAAAAGGTGATTAACGTTTTTCTTTACAATCCTTTACATTTCCAATCTAATTACTAGAAAAATATAGACATTCACTGTAACCTATGTTTGTACAGATTCCAGGAAGGAAGAGCAGAGAGTACCCACGAAATTCAGATAGTCAAAATGACATACAAAATCTAGACCCATTACACCTCTAATCAGCTCAAAAGGCAGAAACTTCAAGGGTAGACAAGCCTATACCTGGAGAGTGAGCACCATTCTGCTGCTTTAACCAATGCTGTATCTACAAAGCTTTTCTCTATGTTTCCAATCTGGGTCATAACCGACTCATCACCAAACAATATTTCTTCAGGATTGAAAAATTTAGTTACCGAGTAAGGATCAAAATGAACTGCATCTCCAATGCAGTAAGCCCAAATCATTGTATGAAGAGGCAAAAAGAAACACTTAGATTTAGCTTCAATGACAAAAAATCCAATTCCTTCTACTGTTCTCAACGTAGGCAAGAATCTTGCAAGGAATAAGTCTAGACACATTATCAGAAGTGCAAACATCATTCTGTTGGATTACTGGATGTCACATCTACAAGAATGCTTCTATTACAAGGGGAAAAAATCTAGATTCTAGCTATATGTTCCAGACGTAAACATCATTCCAGTAAACTACCCAATGTTATATCAACAAAACCTTCAGCATAATTGTTAAAGATTAAAATTTTCAGTCTTTCAATACAGTTGCGTAAGTTATGACCACGTGCAACTCCTGTCTCCAAATGTTAATCAGATCTTTGATCAGTGCTTTCACCAACACATGACGAACGATACTTACACAAACAAAACATCAACATAAATATAGGCTCCATATCATTTGGATTAACCAAAGACAATCAATCCTTGAAAAAGACAACAGAAACTGGCTTAAAAACAAACATTTATTCGAAGTTCCATCAGAATGATAACTTAAAGATTCACACCTCAGCCAATGATTCAAATATCAGTACTTATCATGTAAACAGTAAAAGCTTGACAATGCAAAAAGTCCAAATTAATTTCAGCATGACCACCCAAATGTAATATCGAATTGAATGTATACCAGAAGATGTACTATTTAGCTCAACAATTAGCATGCATGTCATTTATTCTCACTCCTAATTCAAAATTGATTCAACCAAACGAGTTGAAAAGTTGCACTTTCAAAACAGTAATGAGTTGTGATCTATTAATGCTGTCATTATTACATCAAAGCCATCTTCTGTCATTATTTTGACAGCAGAATGTGCAACCCAGCATGCCAAGCAGAAAATACCAGAGGTAGTTCATCCATCCGAGATAGCAAATACCAAAATAGACTTCATAGCCTTTCGATCATGAGTAATGGCCCATGATCTAAAATTATTAAGAACTTTCTTCCAAAAATGCAAATTAAGGTCTTTGCAGGTGAACTTCTAAATTCCCAACTCTTTGCCAAACTGAAGATCACTGTAAGAAGTTTATGATGTTTCATTCCACATTTTCTCATGTCCCAATATATGAAATCGAAATCCTCCAGCACTCAGTTTTGCTGGAACACCACCAGATTCTTTTCATTCAGCAACCCTATAATGTACAGAAAAAAATAGTGCTTTAAAAATGCAGTTCATCCCATCTCATTTATCCTGATATCAAGAATACCATTAATGATATCCCCTTCAGGAAAAGTTCTCTTAGATATTCCATGATCTGAAGTTTTCTCCAATTCAGATGAAACTCCACTTGGAACTCCATTTTCTGTTAAGGGAGATCCAATAAGATGCCTTGACGAAACACTTGTTTGCCCCTCCAATTTAGCATCATTTTCAACATTGCCTGTATTAACATTTATACAGGTGTCTTGTGGTTGAGTCCTTGATGTAGATTTGATAACTCCAGCAGGTAAGACCCACTTTGACCAGTCACCACGCCTCCTTATCTTGTCAGCCTGTCACAAAAGACTGAAAATGTAAATAATAGACAAATGCAGGATAATGGCAATTTCTGACAAGTTAGGTGATGATGACACTCACCTTCACTTCAACTACACTTGAACTTCGCAATGCAAAAAGTATGAGGTTTATGTCAGATGTTAATGTCTTAACCTGCAAAAGATATTATAGAATCTTTTATTATATACAAGATTTACTACCCCTGAACAGAAACCAGATAATCTCCCTTATGTAAACCAGAAAAGCTATGAACTTATTGGGATATCAATTGTAGACAGTAGTAGGCTTTAAAAGACATTGAATAATAACAGATGAACACTTATCCATTATCTCACCAGATTAAAACCTGCAATCAATGAAATAGGCACCCAACCCTGCCCATCCATATGCATACGCAAAAAGGTATCTTTACATAAATTTACAACACTGCAGACAACAAATACATTGTAAAGAATGTACAACACAACGGGGGTAAGAACAAACTAATTGTAACCAGATAGAAAGTTCAAGTAAAGAGGATTTTTATAATTATTAATAAGTAAACATATCAATTGTTAGTCTGCATAATGTATATTTTGGATAATGAGAATATAAGTTCTTTTTATGAGCGAAAAAAAACATATCAATTATGCTAATGGAACAGCAATAATCAGACCCCTGCACAGGAAAACCTGGCATGGTACTCGATTGGCTGTGATGGCAGTAAGCGTGAGCTATTTGTCATAGAATTAAAAATTCAAAAGAATCACATTTTGATGAATTAAAAACATACTAATTGTTTTGGTTCATGAAAATAGGCCACAAGTAATAAAAGTGTATGTCTGAGCAAACCTGAAGTAGTACTCAATCTGACTGACTATGTTAGCACACAATTGAGGATCAGGTGCAGGAACAAACACACCAGGAGGTGGGGGCTGCACAAAATAAGGCCCGCCTCTAACACTATCTAGGTGTGTTCTTGGTGGAAAATATAATGTTGGTATAGCTGCAAAACGGAAAATCACCCACTACAAATATGAATATTGTGACAGTAACAAGATATGAAACAGCTATGAACCATTCCTGCCAAATGAACTGGAATAAGAACTACTATACAATTACCATGGAAACCAGGATTATTTGCTAAACCATAATTTGGAGGAATCAATGGGGGAAGTGGTCGATTCCTTGGTCCAACTCTTTGATACATTGCAGTATTATCTGTACCATAAAGAGCTTGCTGAGAATTCCAATCATAGTTAAGCCTTCTTTGCTCGTGTATGTTGTTGGGCCTATGTCCATAGCTGCTCAAATATGGATTAGGAGTAGGACCGCCTTGCGGGTGTAATGATCTGACCCCTCTTTGGAAAGAAGGCCTGGTATACTCATTACCACCAGGCATAGGCATAAATCCCTTCACTCCAGTTTCCCCGTTCCCTTTGAACCCAGTGTCTGCACAAACATTAGAAACTGGCAAAAGCTTGTTGGGAATCCGTGAAGATGGAGGCATACCAGGCGAAGAAAATGGCGGCATGATCCCATTAGGACTCCCACGTCTGCCAGCTAATTTGTGGTGATTACTGAAAACAGGGTTCTTTGAAAGTCTAGGACTAGTGTTGTCAGCTGCTTTTTTAAAAGGTACTGCAGGCGGCACAACCTGGTGTTCAACACATAACAGAGAGAAGTAAAATCAGATAGTAAATACTATAAATATAGATTTTTTTCTGTTAACAAAATTTTAAATTCGCACAAAATCATGAGCAAGACCAAAATCTTTTAACTTGGGTGAGAACAAAACAACTGATAAATCCAAATACGGGCAGGATCAAGCTGTTTCAGCCACTAAAACTAACTTTTGTGTGAGAATCCTTCTATTAACAGAACAAAATTTTGCCTCTGAAATCCAACTAAGAGCAAGATCAAGCTATTTCAGCTACTAAAACTAACTTTTACACAAGTTTCCTTCCATTAACAGAACAGAGAATAAATTAACAGAGCCTTGGTTTGCTGGTAAAAGGGGTAACAGAGTATAACTTAATAGAACAGAGTATAAATTAACAGAGCCTTGGTTTGCTGGTTTGCTTGGTGACAGGGTATAAATCTGTGCACCCTGGTTCCATTCTTGCTGTGGCAAGAGTCTCAAAAAGGATGAGATCGGATGCAAGTTTTGGGTGATTCTAGCAAGAATAATTCCCCTCGGCCAAAGGCATTCTGTGCTATGTGGTGCACCACTCAAACATGGGTGTGTTTCTCAAAGCATTTCCAATGAAAATAAATCACCTCTAAAGCTAATATTCATTTATCACTTGGCAGGTAATGGTTAATCACATCACTTATAGCCGGTACAGTATCCACGAAGCTGGATTCAAAGGGTAGCTAGAATCATTTCAAGAACTGCCCACCGACTGCTTGCTTGAATAAAGGTAAAGTCATCACTTGAATTTCTGAGACTGGTCACCTCATTCAGGCAAATCATAAGTAATTCACTCCCCAAAATGGCAGGAGAAACGTGGAATCCATCCCTGCTTCAGCATCTCAGGAACTACGACAACTCAGGTACTATTACTCATTATCTTTCAGGAACTACAGCTACTACTAACAAGACCACCAGTCAATTGGCACCCCACAACAGCGCAGAACTTCAACGGGAATATAAATGTGCAGCAGGCAATGTAAACAACTAACATGCCCTAGTCCTGAAAAAACCTAATTTGATTACTATAAGAAGGTGCATGGCCGACAGTAAAATACTCCCTGACAGTTAAGAAAATTACGCCTAATTTGATGGATAAAAAACAAATTTTGCAATAGCATGAGTTGGGGCAAATTCTTTCTGTGAATAGAAATGTTGCCTAAATAGTAAAAAGTATGAACCAGATCAAATCCCTAAATCATAACATTTCTGGAAAGGCACAACGAATAGTAAAACCTAAAATGTGCAATAGAACCCATTTGGGCCCTCAGGGTTCACTAGCCCAATGACAAAATGGGATGTTAAAAATACCCAACTAGGCTCTAGTACCTATTTACCCCAAATCGAAATCAAGAATTGAATTGAATCGAGAATTTGATAGAAAGATCGAGTTCAAAATTATGATATTTTCAAGATTCAAAACACATACCTGTGTGGACGATCCCTGTGGCAATGACGTTTTGGGGGAATTCCGAGCATCCTGAAGTGCAGGCCAGCAGTCTTCTCCTCCTATGACTTGCACCAAATCCTCTGGCTTGCTGTGATCGTTATCACCACTGCCTGAAGGACCAGATTCCCCAGATTGCTGGACTCGGCCTTCTATTTCTTCGGAATTGGCAGGACTGGCGGCGGCAGCAGACGAGGGCTGGCCGCGGACCACATGTAACCATGAGGAAGAGCTTACCTTCCCACCATTCACAGACTGGCATGGGATTGAGCTTGAACTTCCTCCGTCCATGCCGGCCCTACTCAGGGACGCACACTCCATTGGCTCTCTGCTCTTATCAATATCAATAACAAATACGAAAAACAAATCCTATACCAATACTAACCAACCCACGTGTATATATGAATACCAGACCGTCCGAGTTCTTTCCCGTTTCATTCAGTCATCCATGGCTTCCATCAATGGCATTCAGCGAAGAAGAGCAGACTCATATGTACGTTCTGCTCACATGAGAGAAATTTTGAGCCTCATGGGCTTCCTCCCATCAGCTAATTTTGCTCAAGCCTCATCATAAGGTAGACCTAATATAGGTCCAAGATTAATTGGAATTGGTTCGCCGCCGCCGATCGAATGGGGACCAAGGCTAGACCAACCCAGCCTTTGTATCGTTAGCAAGCCATGCGCTCCCATGGAAAATACCTAAAACTAAAAATATGCCCGGAAAATATGCCCGGAAAATATGGTGTTAGTTAAACCTCATGTTAAGCTTTTCTTGCTCTATGTTTTTTCCTCTGTATTTATTCTTTGTTGTGGCGCACATGCATGGGGAGAGGTGCCTGCTTTTATCTAGGGTGGGTGTGGATGAAAGCCATTGGATATTGACAAACCAATAATTAAGCAATAGAGAATTGAGTAAAATTCTCACATATGGTTTTACTATGGGTTAAATTTTGACCATAATTATATTCTTGATATTTTAAGTCAGTTAAAAATTAAATTAATTAATTAATTAATAATTAAGGGTTAGAAAATTGGATAAAGTTTTCTCATATTGTTTTATTAGGTGTAAAATTTGGACTATAATGATATTTTTGAGATTTTAAGTCAAGTCAAAATTGTCAAGTCAAAATTAAATAAATTTCTAGATAATATTTAAGATAATTGAAATTTGAATCATTGTGGAAATCTAATCAGCACTCAAATTGTTTTCATATTATTTCCATATTTATGGTAAAAAAGAGGGTCATTTTTTTATGAGATTAATTTACTTTGTAAGAAAGTAGGAAATGAGTGAATTTCTAAATCATAAGAGATTTTAATGCTAAAGGGTTTAGGAGGGAGGAAAAGGGAAAGGGACACAGAGGCTTATAGCTTTTTACCGATTAAAGAAGAACATTAAGTATATCAAACTAATAAGATAAAGGATGTCAATGGTGGCTTATCAAGCTGGAGAAAGCATGATGTTTCTAATGTCTCCACCAAAGTCCATGTCTTGTCAAAGAAGTTTGTTCTTGTGCTCATGTTTATTATGCGTCTATGCTAGCAAATATGATGGGGACTAGGTGCAAGTTTTGGGTGGCTTTGGTGAAATGGGTGCCCTTTCACACATGCATGGTGAGGTACTTCCTTTTATTTAGGGTGGGTGTAGATGAAGCCAGCAATAGTTAAATGATGGAGAATTGAGTAAAATCCCTTAATATTGTTTCAATGTGCATCAAATTTGGATCATGGTGGAATTCTTGAGGTTTTTTTAAGTCAATTCAAAATTAAACAAATCTCTATGCATTATGTCACATAGGTCAAACTTGAATTATGGCAAATCATGGGAAACCATATTATTAGCATACTTGTGGCAAAAAAGAGAGTCATTTTACTATAATATTAGTTTACTTTGTAAGGGGGTAAGAAATGAATGAAGTTCTAACTTTTAAGAGATTTCAATGCCAAAGGTTGTACGAGGGAGACAAAGGGGAAGGACATTGAAGTTTATAGCTTTTTACTAATCAAAGAAGAACACTTACATATATCAAACCAAAAAGACAATGTGAGCCAATGGTGGCTTGTTATGCTAGTGAAAGCATGGTGTTTCTAATGCCTCCACCAAAGTTCAAGTCTTGTCAAAGAAGTTTATGTGTGTGCTCATGTTTATTGTGCACATGTGCTTGCAAATATGATGGGTATTAGGTGCAAGTCTTGGGTTACTTCGGTGAAATGACTTTGATCACCACAACACTAAGAGGAAGCCATGTCAACACTCATTTTTAAAACATGTCGAACTAGTGACATATGGTCATTCAAGATACCTCTATAGAGTTAAAAAACCCAATAATAATTAGTGGTTAGGGAATGAAAAGATGTAACATTGACTAACACAACTAATATGACATGTTAAAAGTTGAGTCGTAAGGCAGTAAATGAGTTATGTTCTTATTGTATTGATTTGTTGTTCTATTGTTGAGTTGTTAGGTCCCTATACTACTAGTGTAACTCCTTATTGTTATTAGTACAATCCCCTTATTATATTGTTGTACCCATGTAGTCCCCATATTGTTATTATTGTGCCCCGTAGAAGCCCACTATTGTTATTATTGTGCCCTTACATTATTACTGTTATGTTGGCTCTGATTATATTATGACCCCTTAGACTCCTATATATAGAAAGGAGGCCTTGTCATTTGAATCATCCAATAATTATTCATTTGTATCAAAGCTTTGGATTCTAGGGTTTCGCTGCTCCAAACAGGTCATTGTGGAATTTTCGCTATAACATTTTTTTGTGATGTTTCAGAAGCGAAAACAAAAAAAAACAAAAAAAACATTTGAGGCAACATCTCATTGAACCTTCGGTCCGAATTTTAGATCTTTTATCGTTATATTTTCGGAGATATGATCTGAGTAAGTTAGGGTTTTTGTAAGCTCCAGAATTCCATCTCAAACAGGTCATCGTGGCATTTTCGCTATAATTGTTTTTCTATAAAGTTTCAAATTCTAAAATTAAAAACCATATGAGACAAAAACTTGGTGAAGCTTAGGCCCAAATTTCAAATCTTGTTCTGTTATATTTTCAGAGATACGGTCCAAGGCATTTAGGGTTTCTGTAGGATTCCAAATTACATCCCAAATAGGTGACCTTGGGAAAATCGTCATAACTTTCTCTTTGAGCATCAGATTGAAATTTCGTAAGAAGTTACAGAAAGAGGACGGACTGTAGTTTTTTTTTTATCGGTTTCAGGTCCTAAGGTTGAAACAATGACAAGTGGAACTTTGTACAAGTTCGCTCTACTGAACCGGTCTATAATCAGGTCTCGTGGGAGATTTGACATAACTCTTCCTTGCAGAATCCAATCTTGATCAGACTTGTGGTGTTAGAAAGAGGACCCAGAGGGCTACTATAGGATGCAATTTCAGAACTTGGAGATATGAAATTATAGAGTTACAGTCGTTTCAAGATCGAGATCCTAAAATCAAGAAAAGGCGATATGAGGAAGTCTGATGGCAAGGATCCATTAAATTGGATACTACAGATGGAGCAATATTTTGATCTACATGAGGTGCAACTATTATAAAAGGTATGTATTGCATCTTTATATTTAGAACCGAAACATTTTTATGGTATGAAGGGCTTTGTTCTCGTAAACCACTTGTCATGTGGTCAATTTTCACGAAGGAAATGATAGCACATTATGAGGATACAAAGAGAAACACCTTCTTTAGCCAATTGATAAATCTCAAACAAAAGGGTTCAATGGCAGAGCACATTGAGGAATTTCAAAAATTGAATATAAGGGTAAATGATATTCCAGAGAAGCAAAGGGTTGATGTTTTCATAAGGACTTTAAAAGATAAGATTCAACATGAGGTTCGTCTTTGGGAACCTAATTCATTGGAGAAGGCATTTAGGTTGGCAAGAAAAAGTGAAAGCGAAATTATGGAAACAAGGAATCCCACCACTCACGACTATAATTATGGAAGTGTTTTTTCTCCTAGCTTTCCACAACCTACAAGGTTTACACCACAACAATTGGAAGAAAAAAGAGAAAAAAGGGCTTTGTTACAGTTGTGATAGCAAATACACTAAGGGTCATAAGTGTGCTAAGAATAAATTATTCTACATAGACTGTGAAGAGGAAGAAGAAAAGGAGCAAGAAAGGTCAAAAGAAGAGGATATACTCCAGGAACAAAGCCTAGGTGAAGAACAAATAAATCCGACCATATCTTGTAATTCATTGTTGGGAATTACCACTCCTCAAACCATCAAGATAGAAGGACAAATCAAGAAGAAAAAGGTAATAGCTTTGATTGATTCAGGAAGCACCCACAATTTTATTCATTGTAAGGTAGCAAAAGAATTGAATTGCTTCCTATATCCAGCACTAGAGTGTCAAGTGATAATTCCAAATGGAGGAACAATAAATTTCTCTGGAAAGTGCCATAATATCAAGCTATCCATGGGAGAATATGTATTGACT